>PVKM010001797.1:0-72457 GCA_004027735.1 Carollia perspicillata
GACATAGTACATTTTCTATAAGAAGTTGCCTTTATCACAATGATCTATTATCATTGCAATGGTCTGTTCTCCTTTTTAGTCCCATTCAATTCAGCAAACCTTGATTGAAAGCCAGATTTCTACCATTTAGAAGGTTAGCTTTTGTTTCATTAGCATGTATGACACCTGTCTACTTAAATTCTTCCTGAATGCTAGCGATAGAGTCCTACAAACCCTTAGGATAAGCATAATATAATGTTCATTACCACATTCTCCTAACAATTATGTCAGCTCTATCCTTACCAACACTCATCTCTGGAGATTATATCCAAAATGCAATTGTCGCTGCTCAAAAATTATGAATTAAGATTGGGAACAGTCGAACATTATGAGTTCTTCTACTCATTAGTTATCCATTAAAGTTCAACAGCATATAAGAAAGGGAGGAAAGAAGGATCTTAAAAACCCAGGTGTATGTTTGGATTGCTAACAGCTGTGAGGTAGTCACTCGTGTTTATATCTGTTTATGTATCACTGCCCTAATTAATACATTTGAAAGGAAAAGGCTCATGACTGCTTGTGCCGCCTTGCTCAGACTCTATCTAAAATGTGCGTTAGTGATTGAAGCTACGAGTCCCTTGTACATTATTCATCTCTTTTTAATGTTTTGTGTGGGTTCCTGGAAGAGTTCACATAGCCTCCTAAGCAGATCACAGCACAAGCATTGGGGGAAATTGGAGATGCTCATTTCACGGTTTAGTTCAATCCATACATTTCATTGACAAAAAAGGTATGTGAAAAATATCAGACAAATACAAATTGAGGAACATTCTAAAAATACCTGACCAGAGCTTTCAGAGTCGTCACACCAAGGGGTGTCCGAGACACTGTCACAACCAAGTGGAGCCTACCAAGACATGATAGTTGTAGTCTATGTAGTGTATCCTAGGTGGACATCAGGAAAAAAACTAAGAAAATCTGAATAAAGTACAGAGTTTTGTTAATAATAATAATGTATCCATATTACTTGATTAATCGTGACAAATCTAACTCACTAATGTAAGACGTTAATAGTAGTGGAAACTACACATAAGTATAAGATAAATGAGAATTGTCTCTAATACCTTCATAATGTTCCTGTGAATCTGAAAGAAAAAGGAATATTAACATATGTGTCATATATTAGCATACATATTAGCATATGCATGCCTTTTATTTTTTAAAAAACTGTGCGATTAAATGCCAGCAAGTTGGTTAGTTAGTGGAAGTAAAGAAAAACATGTTCACAATCATGTTCAACCTAAAGCATACACTACACTAATGGTTTAATGCCAGGGATTCCCACAGGTTATAATCACAACACTTGTCGTCTGGGGCACTGGAAAGAGTGTGAGGTTTTTTTCGTAGTTGTCTATCCATTCTCTGGTTTTTCTTTACACTATAAGAACTTGGTCAACCATTACACATAATTTTGGCCATACCAAGCATGGTTGTCCCATGAGAGATAAATTCTTTAATGTTCAGTTCCCACTGATTTTTAATCATCTGTGAAATGTCTGCACACAAAGACAGAAACTTTAAAAATGTATATATTTTTATGTAAGTTATATATAATATATATCATTTACATCACACAAATATTACATATTCAGCTCCTATGATGTACCAGGCTTGTTTATAGGCAATAAGGAAGTAGCAATGTAGAGGGGAGGTGGGAGGGAATATTGGGGGGAAAAGAGGGAAGAGGTGTCAAGGAACATGTATAAAGGACCCATGGACAAAGCCATAGGAAGGTAGGATGGAGGGTGAGTGGAAAATGGAGACAAATGTACTTGAACAAAAACAAATTTAAAAAAATATATAGCAATAAACAAAATAGAAAAAAAAAAAGATGTCTCTGTCCTCACAGAGTTTACTTACTAAGGAGAGATTACTACATTTTTACCTTCAGGATCAGGCCAACTTCTAATTAGTACTGGGACAAAGGATGCACTGTATGTTCTTTTGTGATTGAACTAACTACTAGATGCACTGTGTCTTGGTTTAATAATTCCAGGGCCAATCAGAATATCTTGTTCTCTGACACATGCAGTTTTATGGGCAGAAGAATAATATTGCTCTAAAAAAGATGTAAAGGTGATCCTCTCTAATCCCAGCATTGGATGCCTTCAAATTCTTTATCTGTTAAGCTTTTAGTAACAATGGAGCTAGATAGTAAAGTTAAGAATCTCCCATGTGTTCTGATCTACTGCGATACTAAAAACTGTATGTACCATTGTGGAATTCCTTCGTCTTATGTGCCATGGTACTATCTAGAATGGGAATGGCAATGAGGGGTCATCACTTTGTGCCACTTGTCAGCTCATTATGGGTAGGGTATGATGTAATGCTATCCTACTCCGGAAAAAAGAGGGAGGAATCAAGCTTCATATTTAATATCAGGAGCCCACATGTTCCTCTTGTGTTTATCACTACTTATAAGTCCATGATTTATCCATTCTTCGGTGTAAGATTTCATGAGAGGTAATATGGTATAAATGGAAACTTTGATTTACCACTTTAGCTTTATGTTTATGAGTCAATTATGTACATTTTTGAACTCTGATTTTGCCATCTGTTAAAGTAATAAAACAAGAAAATAATATTACCTATCTCCAAGTGCTATTTCAAGAGCGAATAAGGTTACATATACACATTTTAATCTGTAATACATTAATTCATGATAAAAGTATGTTAATCTTGTTGAAATATAAATTTCTTAGGTGAGATTATTAAGCAGACTAAGATATTTTATAATTAGTGTGTGCTTTATTTGTTATCTTTAAAAAAAGATAATCATTCAAAAACTTTTTTTTACTTGCAGTAGGTATTTAGATCAGCTTGGTTAACCTTCTCCAAATCTTGACAATTAGTGGGTGAAATGAAATATGTCCTGTGAGAATACATGGTGTACCTTCTTGCCTTGACAAAACAAACAAGAAACTCAATACCAACTAGAATGCTATGAAAACAATTAAAGTTTGTAGAGGGTATCAGTACAGTGTTTGACCAGACATAACAGTCTCTAACAAGTGGTACTTTACATTGCCATGAATCAGTTTTTTAACAGTGAAAGAGTTGAACTTGTTCTCACTGAGTACATTTCATTTTTCTCCAGAACAAAATTTATTTTTGAATTGGGTTTTACAAAAATCATTAGGTTGGGCTGGCCTTTAACATTTTTTGGCATGTCCTAGTGGCAGTAATGGCTAAGCTAGAAGAGACACAACTCAAGGGGGCTAAGTCTTTCTTCCCCTACTATGTAATTAGATTTCTGTATTTGATAGAGATGATTCTGCCTCTTGTTACATTAGAATGTTCTGAAGTCTAAAGAGCTCATTGAGCAGGATGCACTGTTATCAAGGAAGGAAATGCTTCCCAGAGATAAATTAATTTAAAAGGAATTATCCCTACTATTGGATGTGCCAGAAAAGGCAGTGGGAGGTGGGCAGATAGGAGATTAGAGCAATTTAAGCATTAACTTAAGCTCGCTTAAAGTTAATATTTTTTAAATGTCTTTAATGCTGATTACAAAGGGAAATACAAAATTGCCCCAGGCTTTCCTTTCAAGATTTTTTCCTCCGCATACCATACTTCTGACAGAGATCTTAGAGGTGTCATTAAGGCACTTCTATTGTCATCATTCCGTGTGTTCGCTCTGCTCTGTTTTTTGCACCAAATACTGTCAATGAAACTGTGATCCCATTTCCTATGTTCAGAAATAGATAGTGGTAGAGTCCTGCCTAGTCAAGAGTTATCCCAGTTTGAGTCATCTCATACCATCAGCTAAGCCATGTTCTCTGAATTTGTGGTAAGGTTAAATTAATTAATGAGATAAAGAGAACACTTACACAAGTAGTTTTTTAAATGCACTCAATGTATAAAGGACATGTGGACAAAAACAAGGAGGGGTGGAAACGGGAGGGAAGTGGGGAGGGCTGGGGGGTGAGCTGGGGTGGGAGTAAAGACAGAAAACTGTACTTGAGCAACAATTGAAATTAAAATTTAAAAAATGCACTCAATGTGATTTTTATTAGATTAACCAAGCCCTTTAAATTCAAGATTATGGGTAGATTTAAATCAATGTATTCCTATTAAATATTTTAAAACAAGTATTTGCAATTCCTGTTTTGAGGAAAATGACATGTTTAAATGTGGAAGTAGGGTGGTGTGCAATGCCAATGGAGTATCCTTATTGGGTAACTTGAGCTTTTATTGTTGCATCATGTTAAATATGCTCAGACGTGCATTAAGAGATGGCAGCTCTCCAATTGCTAGAGTAGCCAAAACTCTTGAGACTTAGTGACTTACGAGAGAAGATAGAAGCCCGGGGAACTTTGATTCAGATGCCTCAGAGGCAAGGCATATTTTTCCTTTGCTTGTCCCAAGCTTGCTGTCTTAATGAGCTGTGACCAGCATTGACCCAACGTATTGATTTTCCTATCTCCTGTTTTTATCAGCCATCTACTGGAAAATAATGCCTTCAGGGACCTGCCACAGAAAAAGCCCATGTGACTCTTAGCCCATGAGGTTTTATTTCCTCTTCAGCATAACAAGAGGACTTAGGGCTTACCTCTCTGTGTCTTTCCAGAGCCTAACGTTTTACTGGTTTCTGGGCACATTTTGGATCAGTATTATGGTTATGTGCTGCGTAAGGACAAGAACACATTCTGAGAAATGCAGAGGTAGCTGCCTTTGTCATTGCGTGTGCATCACAGAGTGTACTTAAACAAACCTAGATGGTATAGCCTGCTACTGTCATTACACATACTATCCTTTTTCAGGACTGACAGAACCGTAGGTGTGTTTACTCCAGCATCACCACAAACACATAAATATCTCATTGTGCTGTGACAATGCCATGGGTACGTTAGGTAATCAAAATTTTTCAGCTCCATTATAATCCTACAGAACCACCCTCATATAAGCACTTTGTCACTGACTGAAACATTGCTATGTGATGCCAACGGTACATGCACGTGATATGAAATAAACTTTTTGTTATTGATTTCCAAATTTTAAGACTGATTCTTTTCATTTTCTCTCTGTGTTCCTCCTCCCATACAGCAGTTACTGGTAGCCTGCAGGAGGCAGTCAGGCAAACAGAAATAGACAACCAAATATTTTGTTGGTTGAGGCAGAAAAATAATCTTCCTAGGCAACTATGTTTCTTTTTCATGAGTAGATTTTGATAGCAACCAGCTGTGCATTGGCACATAACTGCACTATAGTCTATGTTCTATTGATCTGACTCGCTACACATGTGAGACACAAGAAGGAAATCAATCTGATGGTAACTTCACTTCTCATTATGTTCCACATGATCGTGATACAACAACAAGAAAATGGGCAACAAGATGAATATCATTTTTGGTCTTCTAATAGGCTAATATAATTATCTAAATTATATAATGTCATAAAAAAGATAAAAATTTAGACTGAACGTCAGGACATGTTTCCTGATAATAGGAAATATTTGAGTAATAGAAAGGCTCTCAGGAGAATGGATCATTCTACCACTGAGAACATTTCAAATTAGATCAAAGCCAGCAAAATGGAAGTTGAGCACTTGTTTATACATGCATACCTCTTAGGTTTTCTTTACCCAGACTATATAATATATAAGTGAAAATGTTCTATTTTAACTGTGGACAACACTGTATATAAGCAAGTTGTTAATGGCAATATTCTTTCAATATCAGTTGCACTTTCCAATTTTTGAACAAAAGTCATCTTTGCAACACAATTCAAAAGGAATTGTTTTACCCACTTTGGGAAAACATCAGACTGACAAATAACTCTGTAGCTTAAGGGGTTTTTTCTTTTACATTTTACATCTGTTCTTTATGGCTTTGAAATTGACCTGTGAAGCAAGATTTCTTCTTTTTAGTAAAGACTCAGCTCCTGGAAATGTACAAGGTGTGCAACTAGTACCATAAACCAGTTTTAGACAATTTCCATTCCTCTAATAAGATCCCTCACGCCCTCTCCTTCCCACCTCCAACTCCAAACAACTCCCATTGTACTTTCTGTCTCTACAGATTTGCCTTTTCTGGACATTTTATACACATGTAATTATAAAATACGTGTTATTTTGTGTCTGACTTCTTTTATTTGATATCATGTATTTGGAGGCTTATTCATGCCAGATTGTATGTGAATATTTTGTTCTCTTCTGAATATTATTGTAATCCAGAAATGAAGAAAACCTTAAACTGTATTTACGGAAGTCTCTGAGTTACGATTATACTCCTTGCAATGTCTCACAGTAGCTCCCAAGTTCTCTCACACTTACTGTCACTGAAGTTCAGGAATGTGGGGATAGGCGACAAGAGGCAGCTGGGGGGTGAAAGTGGCCTTAGAGGGACAGGAATCTTTTCTCATTTTATATATTTGCAGAGACAATAAAACAAAAGAATAGAGGATGAGAATTAGAGTCTTAGACAAACTGCTGGTATTTATAAAATACACATAGATTTAGATAAGATTGGTAGCTAAAGACTGCCATAGATTGAAACTTTGAAATCAAGTCATATTAAACTGGGAAATGGTAGAGATTACCTTCCTCTCCCTTCACATATTAAACACAGGGCATGAGAAAAAGTAGAGGAATCACAGGAGAAAGGAGACGGCAGGGTGTGGTGGGGGAATCAATTACATGTTTAAAAAGCCCTTTGATGACCTTGCTCAAGCTCCTCCCTCAGTCAAAGGTTATCAACATCACTCAGGGCTGAAGTGAGCAGAGATGGGATGTATGGAGAGCTTCCCCAACCTAAGATCTGGAATTTTTCTATTGCATTATTTTCATGTCAATTAATATTTCTCTGAAGTAAAAAAAAATGTCCAGATTATATCTGGACATTCTAATTCTTCTTCCTTTTCCTTGAATGCATACAACAGGAAGAGTATTTAAATTCTTCTATAGAGAAACTCAGATATCTCTGACAATAAGAATGATTTATTGACATCATAATTTCCTTAAAAGCTAACCAAGGAGGGTCAGAGGAGAGATGGAAGAAGCTTTTATTCCTAGAAAAAAATATCTACAATAAACAGTTGAATAAAATTTTAAATGACAATTTTAAACTGTTTGGTTCTTATATTCATATTAAAGTAGAAACTTTTAAAGGCACAGCAGTGTTGAAGAAGAAGCTGTAGGGGGAGAATCTTCCCCAAATGCTATCGAGAGGATGAACACTGGATGGTTTGGCATGGAGGGAAAGGTGACATGTTTCTAATGAGGACAGTAAGCAGGCCAGAGGGGCAGGAACAAAGGCAAGAAGTTCTGATGCTGCCTTGTGACTCTAGGCAAATAGGGCAGATTTCTGAGCTTCTGTTTTCTAACTTGAATATGGATTTAATACATGGTGTTCTTCTTAAAATCTATCTGCAAAGTCTTCAATACTCCCCTTTCCAAAGGTCAAGCCTATTCCCCTCCACTGGAATGTGGCCTGGACTTAGTGACTTGCTTCTAACAAGCAGAATGTGTCATATGTGATGGTGTGTGACCTCTGAGACTAGGTCACGAAAGGCAGTTTACTCTCTACCTTACTCTCTCTACTCTCTACCTCTCTCACTCTGAGGAAAGCCAGGTGCCATGTTGGCGGGACACTCAAGTAGCCCCCTAGAGAGGCCCAATGATGAGGAACCGTGGCCTCCTATCAATACAAGAGCTCTGTGAGTCCTGTCTTAGAAATGGCTCTTCTAGCTTAAGTAAAATCTTCCAATGATTCCAGTGCTGCCACATTTTGACTGTAATTTCATGAGAGACTCTGAGGCAGCACCATCTGGCTAAGTGACTTTCAAATTCCTGATCCACAGAAATTGTGAGACAATAAATGGGTACTATTTTAAGGCACTGAGTTCTAGGGTATTTGTGGTGCAGTAATCAATAACTAAACAACAAACAAGCCATGCCACCTTATAGAATAAATATGAAGATGCAATGAAATGATGTTTGTGAGCTCCCTGTAGGAGCTTATAAAACCCATAGAGACCATAAGCTCTTTGTGGTGTGGCTGCAGTAGCAGCAGAGTAGCTTTAAGCTACTCTGTTGGGAAATAGACTTAAACTGAGGCTGTAACCCAAAAAGGTAAGGACCACAGCATTCCTGTTCCTCCCTCACTCTATCTCTAGTGACTGATTTTATTCCTGAGACAGAGAAGCAGATTACTAATTACTTACTAAGTGAATGAATCAACATATTTTGAGAAAATCATGCCACGGCATGGGAGGAACTGGAAAGCATTATGCTAAGTGAAATAAGCCAGGTGGTGAAAGACAAATACCACATGATCTCACCTTTAACAGGAACCTAAACAATGAAACAAACAAACAAGCAAAATACAACCAAAGACACTGAAATAGAAAACAGGCTTACAGTACCCAGAGGGGAGAGGGGAGGGAATTTCAGGGGAAAAGGGGAAGGGTTTACAGGAATAAGCATGAAAGACACATGGACAAAAACTAGGGGGCCGGTGGAAATGGGAGGGAGGGGGAAGGGCTGGGTGGGTGGGCTGGGCTGGGAGTAAAAGGCAGAAAACTGTACTTGAACAACAATTAAAATAAAAAATTATAATAAAAAATCATTTAAATTCTCTGAACTGCAGTTGCTTTTATTGTCAGTTACAGGAATTGAACTATAAATTCTCAAATATTTGTCCTGGTCCTGAAATAATTCTAAAATGCTGTAGGCAGAGATTCACATAATAGTAGTTCTTTTTACTTCAAACATTTTTTGAGCTCTTGCTATGGTCTGTGTCCCAGGCATTATAGTATTATGCAGGTGTCATCCTATTTAATCCTCTGAACAACTGTAAGGTAAGTAATTTTATTGTCCTAATTTTTTAAATAAGAAATCTGTGACACAGAGAAGTGCCATAATATTCTTGAGGTCACACAGATGGTAAATGTGAACTTGGATTTGAACGAGGGAGACTCAGCATTATAACCTAAAGATGAGACTCATGAGCCTACAAGTCTTCAACTTCGTGGTGTGGTCAATTGATCTGACTTCATACTAGACTCTATGCTTCCTAGGACAAGGGCAGTTCCTTCTGAATAATTGTATTTCCATTGCCTGACACCTCAATAAATACTTGTTGAGTAAATGAGTAAATAAGTGAATGAATAAACAACACATGATGTGGTGAGAATGCCTTTAACTCACATTAAATGTGGTTGCAAGAATTATGGACAAGTTAGACATTTGGGATTTCATGAGCTGTTCACATATTAGTTTTCAGTTACAAGGGTGTTTCAATGAGTGTTGCAGGAAAAAACCATCTCCTAGCCCTCTCTTAAGCATATCTTATCAGAATGTTATTATATAGTCTATTACAGTGAATGAGTTATAATTCAGATAAATGTTATAACTAAATTTCAGTGTAAGGGATAAGCAGTTGTCATTCATAAAGTTGTAGACAGTTTCAAAGAAGCCATTCTTTGCAGTGAAGAGATCCACTGAAATTTGCTGTTAGTGAAGGTTGTTGTTAGCTTGAACATGGAATTGGAAAAATTGAGAATTGATGAGACCCTATACCTAAGAATTTGGATTTTTAAAACTAGCTTTGATTTGAATATTGTAACTCTCTTAGAATCACTAACCCCGCCCCCCCATTTAAGTCCCTAGAAAGGATGTCTTCAACTGGTATCACAACAGCAGTGACACCATCAAGACATTTCCTCTCTTTCAAAAATGTAAAGGAAGACATATAACAGCCTCAGATGAATGGTTTGGGGCTGGGAGAACCATCAGAGATGAAAGATGAACAAGCTAGAGCTACATGTCAGGTAAGTTGTGAGGAGCAGAGATAGAAGCTGAACCCCGAAGGAGAGCACAATACTGTGGTCAGAGTAGGAAAACAGTCTTGTAGCAGAGAAAGAATGATGTTAATTTACATGAAGTTCTAGTCTCCACATGGTCAACTGTACTTTCAACATTGTGTTCTGTGAGAAATTTTCATATTACAGCTGCTTTAAATTGTGGAAATGAAAAAACACAGCCCCTCAGCGTGGCCTCATTTTTGCTGAGTTATATGAATTTAATACTTTTCCTATGACTTGTTTGTACCTGAATTATTTAGTTTGATCATTTGTTAATTGGGTAGGTTTCATCATTTAGTTTTTTGCTTAAGAAAATTTTACTTTAAGATGGTGTTACTTGTAGGAATTATATATCCTAAGCTCTTTCTTTTGCGCTTAAATATTTTTATTCTTTAATGATGATTCAGCAGACACTAATATTCTTATATTATTTTGTTTCTAGTGCACTTTGCAGATATTGAAACTTCCACTGCCACAGTAGGGTCCACCTTGACCTCTCCCTTGAAGTTAACTTGCTTTCCTGCCCTTGGTCTTTGAAATTCTCTTCAGAATTGTCTTGGTGTTGAAAATCACATATTAAATTCTGTGAACACAGTGTAATTCCAAACTGTAGATTTGGTTATTTTACCAATTCAGAGATTTTTCAGTAGCTTTGAAGTCTACCATAATTATATTAGATTATTTTAGCCTGTTTTACATGAGTTTCTCTGATTATAATAAAATATTTGTTCGAATTATCTGCACTTTGAGCATCACTTATCATCGCAAATTTTCTTGGTAAATGATTTGACTTTAGTGTGGGTTTCATTTCCTTCCTCATGGTTTCTGGGTTTGTTTGTTTTTTTAATTTAATTCAGTAAAAGTATTTTGTTCTTCAAATGTGTTTCCTTGGGCATTCCATCTCCCTTTTCATCTCTTTCTCTTATTTATTCATATTTTCTTTGAGCTACTATTTCTTTGACTACATGTCTCATTAACTTGTCACATAGCATGACACAGTTGTGACAAATTCTCTAGTGTTCCTGGAATTTTGTTTTACTTTTGACTTCTAAATCTATCATTTACATGGTACCTCATTTCTTGTATGTTTTGAGATGAGATGTGAGGGTAGATTTCCAATAGAATTCTCTTTTCTCCTGCTCTGGATTGAACAGCTCTGTCAACACACTTTCTTTGCTCTGATGGGATTTTGGAGATTTGATTCACTTTCTATCAGATAGAGGACAGACTGCTTTTCCATCTGAGCTTAGTTTGAGGCTTGGTATTATGGGTATTATTGGTCCTCTGTGGCCTAAAAGCATGATAGGGAGGAAGATGATCTGACCAAGGTGGTGGTGTCCTTCTCTCTCACGCTGCTCTGTGTGTTAAGTGCCTGGTACCCAGTTTGGGCTGAGGAGATGCCCCAAGCCTCAGACCTGGTCTCCAAACTGTGAAGCATGGAATCCTTACTTTCCTCTCCCTTACCCCTTCTCAGCAATTTGTCCCCAGCAGCTCCTTCCAATACTCTTTGGTTAAGAAAGATAAGAATACCTCTTGCTTTGAGTCTTCACATATTTGGGGGAGAGAGAGACAAAAAAAAACAACCCTCATGGTTCACTAAACCACCATGATGAAAATGGGGCAGGGCTGGGAGCAAACTCTGCTGTACTTCACTCAAAATCACTTTCCTTCTTTGGTTTTAAGCTTAGGGTGTTTTTGGGATAGACTTACATTCATTTCTGTGTTTGGTGCTATAGGTACTTTGGGGTTGGTTTTCTGGTTTCTATTTCATTTTTGCTGTCTAAGGACAAAAGGAGAGATTCTGCAATGTAATTTCAATTTTCTACCCTAAGTTGCAAGCTTATCTTTACAGCAAACCTTCAGTATCTTTATTGTAAAAAAACTTAGAAAAAGACTTTCACTTTATCTTGGGCATCTTTATGCACAGTTTTTTTTTAAATCAAATGAACCCTTTTTGGGACAATGTTAATAATGTAGTTTCCTAAAAAAATAAACAAATAAGACTACATCAAACTAAAAACTTCTACACAGCAAAAGAAACCATCAACAAAATGAAAAGGGAACCCACTGAATGGGAGAAAATATTGCCAATGATACATCTGATAAGGGGTTAATTTCCAAAATACATTATAAATGTATACAACTTAACACCAGAAATACAAACAGTCCAATTAAAAAATGCACAAAGGACCTGAAAAGACACTTCTCCAAAGAGGACAGACAGATAGATGGCCAATAGACATATGAAAAATGCTCAATGTCACTAATCATTAGAGAGATGCACATTAAAACCACAGTGAGTTATCACTTCACACCTGCCAGAATGGCCATCATCAATAAATCTACAAAAAACAAATGCTAATGAGGCTGTGGAGAAAAGGCACTCTCATGCACTGTTGGTGGGAGTGCAGACTGGTGCAGCTGCTGTGGAAAACAGTGCGGAATTTCCTCAGAAAACTAAAAATGAATCTGCCTTTTGACCCAGCAATCCCACTTCTAGGAATATATCCTAATAATTGAGAAACATTAATCAGAAAGAACATATGCACCCCTATGTTCCTAGCACCATTATTTACCATAGCCAAGATCTATAAATAGCCCAAGTGCCCATCAGTAAATAAGTGGATAAAAAAAGCTGTGATACATTTGCACAGTAGAATACTACTCGGCATTAAAAAAGGGAGGAATCTTACCCTTTGCAACAAACAGCATGGATGGACTTAGACAGCATTATGCCAAGTGAAATATGCCAGTCAGAGAAAGACAAATGCCATACAGTCCCACTCACAGGTGGAATCTAGTGAACAAAATGAACTGATGAACAAAATAAAACCAGAGGCATGGACACATGGAACAGACTGACAGATCCCAGAGGGGAGGAGGTTGGGGGGACTGGACTAGATTAGCCAAAGAATATGTATGCATATATGCAAAGCCCATGGACGCAGACAACAATGAGGTAAAGGCTGGGGTGAGGGTTGGAGGTGGGTACCTGGTGGAGAGGGAAAAAGTGGGGAAATGGAAGACAACTACAATAATGTCAACAACAAAAAAATAAGAATAAAAATAAATTAAGTATATATATATACACACACACATACATACATATATATAGTTGTTGCCTTGGCTGATTTAAGTAAATAACTCTATTTTCATATTTATTTTGTTTTAGTATAAATATAATAAATGCTCATTGTAGAGTTGTGAAGGAAATGCAAATGTTTCTATGTAAAGGTTTCTTTTACACGTTTTTAAAAACATAACTGAGAAGAAATAGAATTTAAATGTCACTTCCCTGCCTCCACTCCCCTCTCTCCCGCCCCTCCCAGTTGTCTTTACGGGAGCTCTGAAGAGGTGGTGTGACCTAACCTGTGGGCATGACGTAGATCAGCAAGGTAGGTGAGGAGGGGTCTGTCTTTTCTTTCCCAGCCATCAGGGCTCTCAGTGCGCAAGTCCCACCTGGTCCTCATCAGCCCCAACAGAGTTGTTGAATAGCAGGAGGCCCACGTGAATTAGCGGTTCTGAGGTCTTCTGTGTCTTAGCTGACCTTTGACATCCAAGCACACGAGAGTCCTCACTGCTCCTCAGAACTGCCACAGCCTTTCCCACCTCCCACCTTTGCCTTGGGTCCTTCCTTCTCCCTCCATGTTCTGCCCCAGCTCTCCAGCAGGCCGCTGCTTGGCCCCTTCTCAGAGAGCCCCCCTCGGCACCCCGGTTGAAGGAATTCTTCTCGCGACAGTCTGCCCCACCTATGTGTTATTCTCCCCATCACCCTATCAGCATGTGCAACTGCGAACTCAGGCAGGTGCTGGTCACACACATAGAAGGTAAGCACAGGATGTGACAGACCTGATTGGGCTTTGTCCAGCTCTACATTTTTACCATGAAGCCAAACTTCCTTATCAGATGAATCAAATGTGTCTCTGAACTGTCAGTCAAGTCTGAAGAATTGGTCCCAAGCCCCAGCTTCCTGTTCGGCATTAGGATTCTTTTCCAACCCCTGGGCACTGCCCCTATGCCCACCTCTGACTTGAGAGCCTTTCAGTTCTCCCAGCCTGTGCTGTCCCCTGGAGTCCTGCTCGGCCCTGCATTTCTACCCCAGCTGGCTCTTCCCATTAAGGCAATCACCCTGGGGTCTCCCCAGCCACAGGCATCTCAGTAACTGTACCCACCCCAGTGACACCTTCAGATCCACCCTGACCTCGCCATGTCTTGTCAGACTCACGAATGGACCAAGATAATGAAGACACGGTGACGAGCAAAGGACAGGTATTGGTGACCCATTGCTCTGATTTTGACTTACTGCTGAAACTCTACTCCTGACCACTCTGCAATAGTGTACATGGTTGGCACTGGAATTCTTGAAGGTTCTGTTGCCAGAGAGGGAAATGTTCCAGCCTACAGCGCAGCACCATCCACTGCCTCACTTCTCCATTTCACTCCGAACTCCTGAGTGTGGAAGCAGGCGAGTTAGCTGCTCTTCTGGAATAAATTCCCTCATGTATTTAATATAAGATGCTTTAGGAACAAAGCACAAATTCTACTGCTATTCTAGTCTGCACTTGTTTGCAGAGGTATCTTGCTGCTACCCGGAAAGGAAACACTGATAGTTGCTTTGTGGTGGTTTGGGGAGTTCTTAACTGTTGCTTTTGGGGTCCAGCCCAGGACATGCCTATTGCTGCTCAGGTCGAACACCCAGAAGGAGTTGGAGAATTTTGGTCCCTGACTGACAGACACCCTTGCTCCAAGGAGGAGTCAGCCTGTCAGTTTTGCTAGAGAAAGTGACTGACCCAAGAGATGAGATTGAGAATCCTGCTCTAACTGAACAGCTGGATGGGAATCCCCATGGAAAAAGCCCACCTTTCTTCCTCTCCTCCCATTGACAGGCAATTTCCTCTCATAGAGTTATGTCTCTGTTATTGCTATGTTTGGCAGGTTTGCCTTGTCCTCAGAGGGCTCAGATGGTGAGAAAAGATCGTCTCCTTTCTCGGCCATCACGAATAGATCAGAGGAAATTATTTGAAGTTCACATGTTTAAATCCAAGTAAGAAGGTATTCACTTGCCAGCAGGAAATCAGCTTCAGAAAGATTTGGATGGAGAATATAGGATTAGACACAGAAATAAAAGTCAGGCCCAAGTGACTCGGAGCCCTTGTTCTCTCTGCCTGGAGAGCCAGGTCACGTTTGCTGTTCTATTTATAAAACTCATTCATGGCAGAAGTCACCTTTAGTGCCTGTTGTAATTTGGGAATGGGTCATTTCTAACACTGTTACTTCTCTGCGTGAAAAGAAAAGTCTCTTTTCTAGAGCTTCCATATGGGGCTAGGATGGGCTCCCAGGTGACAGGAGGCTTGGCTTTGCTAGGCCCACTGGTGCCATGAGGGTTTATATGGGCAAGTCAGCAAACATGTCACATGGAGCCTGTGTCATACACCTGATCCTATGCCAAGGACTGGAGATCAAAAGACAAAAACAGCTTGAGTGTCTTTACCCCTAGGGCATGTGCCACCTAGCAGGTGAAGGTTGTTCAAGGTCACTGTGAATGATGAAGAAGAAGGGATTTCAACCTGATATGTTCTGTTTGCATTAAAAGAGAACTGAATATTGAAATTCTATCATGGCATCCTTAGAATATTTTATAGTGCCACAATAAAACCTATCTCTCACTTCTTAGAATGTTATTTTAAACACCCATAACCCATGAAGCTTCTACATGAGCGATTGAAATTTTCAACTCTCTTTTAAAACAGAATATTTAGTTATTGGGTCATAAATAAATAACTTTTTAGTTACCAGTAACCTGAGCAATAAAAAATACTAAAACAAATAAGTAAGGTCTAAAGAACTAAAGAAAATGAATGAGCGTGAGCTATTCACCTAGACTTCATTATGTTCATCATGTCTTAAGTATGTTCACCACACAGAAATTTCCATGGTCAGACTTTCAAAAATTGGGTGGAAAGCCAGCATTCTTTCATTAAAAGTAATATTTCTTAGGATTAAATATCATTACCTTCTTTGAATATTAATTTTAAACTTAAAATAATAATTGTAGACTCCCAGGCAGTTTTAAAAACAGCACATAGAGTCTCATGAACCTGTTCTTCAGTGTCTTCGAAAGGTGACATCTTGTGTAGACGTAACACGATATCAAAACCAGAGACTGACCTTGGTGTAAGTGCAATCCTGTTAACTAGACTACAGACTCTATTCAGTTTCTACCAGGTTTTACAAGCACTCTCGTGTGTGCGTGTGCGTGTGTGTGTGTGTGTGTTGTACATGCATTTCCGTGTCATCTGATCCCATATGTGACCCCACCTCAATCAAGATGCAGAACCAGCTGTCACTGAAAAGGCACTGTCTCATGATACCCACCCTACCCCACCCCCACCTCTGTCCCTGTTCCCTGGCAGCAACTAAATGTTCTCCAACTCAGATTTAATTTTAACCCTCCTGTTTGGCCCACCTCACTGGCTTGGATCTTGTTGATGAAGAGTTTCAGCCAGATTTTGCTTGGCATCCAGACGAATTAAACTTCAAAGTGGGACACAGTGACCTTCCAGCAAACTAAAGAAGGTAATTCATTTACTTTGTTATTCTTGTCCTTTTTTCTAATAGAATAAACTTTGTTGCTCTTTTCTGTAAGTTCAGGGGGTGGGATCTTCCTCACAGATAATCTGAAGGGAAAAGTTCAATTGATAGTGTGTATATTTGTGTATATACACACATATATATTAGTATATAAATAACAATACATATATAATAACAGTATCACTTCATTTAAGTTAAAAGGAAATATATTTCCCAATAACTTAGCAAAACATTAATCTTATAATGAAAAAAATTGATTCCAATAACAAGAATTTTATGATATTGTAACTCTCTAAGTTGTTAATAATAACTCTAAATCCTGGTCTGAACTTAAGGTTTTTTTTAATACAAATCAACTCCTAAGATGTTAAAATAATTACATGAAAAGCTTTCAAGTAAATTTTTTGGCATTCATAATGAAAAAACCAAAATGACATAAAACATATAGAACTTTAAGTGAATAATTTAAAAAATATTTATACTCAATTATTTGGCAAGATTACCATTCCAAAATATAGTTTTTAAAATTTATTATACATATACAACAATAATATAATACTATATATTAAATATTGTTATTTATTTATATTAATATTATAAACCCACAATTTTCAACCTTTTTCATCTCATGGTACACATAACTAATTACTGAAATTCTGTGGCACACAAAAAATACATTTTTTGCCAATCTGACAAAAAAATAGGTATAATTTTGATTCATTCACACCAGATAGTTATTTTTTTATTTGATATTGTCATTTTTTAATTTGACAATCTAAGGTAGAAGAGGTCAGTGCCCCTGACTAAATAGTCAGGTATTGCATGTTTTAAAAATTCTTGTGGAACACTGGTTGAAAATTATTGTTATAAGCCATATAATATAGCTATAATAATATATAATATAGTTGTTAGATTGTAATGTATTATTGAATATTACTACTACATATTTTATCAGATGTAATAGTAGTATATAAGTCATTGTTACATATATAGTACAAGTATAAATTATATTAGCTATATATTATTGCTTATATATAATATACCTTTATTACTGTTATTACATAATAAAACTCATTGAGAAACACATGACTATGAGTACCTCACCATACACATTTAACATGTGGGGGCATATTCAGGCTTTACAAAGTGACAACAGGTGGTACTTTATAATAAGTCCAGACCTCCAGTCTACCCCATGGCCTTGAGCACCTGAGCATTTGATTAATATGTATTCACTCTTCTTTATGATTGTAAGCTTCCTTAATGTCAAGTCCTATTGTTCTTTGGATCTATATAATATCCAATCACAGTTCCTATCAGGTGCATAACAATGGGCAAGTTGGGCAGATAACTCTTAGAATATTTCTACTATAACTGAAAATAAAATGCAACCTAAAGATTGGATGTTTTCTTCTGTAAAGATAGCAGGTTACTAGTGCTGCACTAATGGCTGAAGACAAATCTATCTTGGGAGTTGGTCACTGTCCTTGGTGCTGAGCACCGCTGAAGCTACTAGTCCAGAGACTAATTTACACACATTTTCTAATAAAAACTATTGTTATTTGCAACTTTCCCAGACTTGAAACCATAAGATACTTACCTCATTGGGAATAAATATTTGATTTATCCTAACTATAATATAAAGTGTCTTTTGAGTGTTTTCTCCAACACTTCTTTAGAAAATATTCTACCATAAGGACAAGTTGAAAGAATTACATAGGAAACATCCCTACAAACACCAACTAAATTCTAAATTCTAATTTTTAATTTTTTATTGTATTTGCCTCATCATGTGGCTATCTGTCTATCTATCTATCTATCTATCTCTCAATCCATCCATTGATCTACCCTAATTGTTCTGCACTACAAAGTAAATTATTGGTATTGACACATGTTATGCCTAAACCCTTCAGCATATATTTCATCAACTAGTGTTTTGGATTTCTTTATAGCTCTTTTTTTTTGGAGGACCTTGCTATAAAAAAACACTCCTCCACAATTTGACATTCTGCAATGAATATCACCAATAAAAACCCATCTAATAACATTTTTGATTGCATATGTTGCTAGGTGAGAGTCTGTGATTATAATCTCAGGTGAATAGGCTGCCCACACCCTGGATGCTGAGAGGTGGATATGCTCTTGGCCCTCCTGAGAGGGGCACCTGTGACACTTCTTCCAAGGACTCTCCTCACTGAGTACGCCCAGTGAGAAGTCATCTTGGGTCTTCCAGCAGCCACAGCTCCCCTCTCTACCTGAGTGGGGGTTCTCAGTAGGCCCTGCAGACCTTCTAGGAGAAGCACCAGTCCTTCTTCCCGCCTCTAACATGCCCTTCCCCATTGAGAAAGGGACTCTGAACAGCAAAGCCCTCTGTTCTACATTGAGCTCACTTTTCTTTAGGTGTAACAAATGTGTTTTTCCTTGTGCATTCCCTTTGGCATGTGGCACTTGAAATTTCTTATCACTGGGCTGATTTCCTATAAGGGCTCATCATTAAGTACATCTGTATTTCTCTGCCTTTGTTAATTATCTTAGCCAGTCTTTCTATAACAGCACGTGCTGTTTTTACCTTGCACTTGGATATTATGAAGACAGCTGTTTCCCTCAAATCTCATGAACTGTCCTCTGTCAACTTCAACCTTCTCTTCTGAAGCTTCCTCACCTCTTTCAATCTTTATAGGATTGAAGGGTTAGAGCCCTTCTCTGGATTATGCTTTGGTTTAAGGGAGTGTTGTGGCTGGTTTGATCTTTCCAGATGATCAAAACTGTCTTCATATCAGCAATAAACTGTTTGTTGTTTTATTTTTACCATTCATGTGTTTATTGGAATAGCACTTTCAATTTCTTTAAAAAACTTTTCCCTTTCATTCACAACTTGGCTAACTATTTACTGCAAGATGCCTAGTGTAGGAGATCATTTTGTGTGGCATGGGCCCAACTCCCACTCAGAGAGGCACAGGACCCATGCCCATGGATAGGTTCTCCTGTGGGGAATCAGGCCTGCAATGTGCCTAGGTTGCTTCCAGTCTTGCTCTTGCTAAAAACTCCCTCACCCTGAATTGAGACAGCAACTTCCCAAAATCCATGCTAAAACTCCCCAGTATGGAGTGTAACCAGTTCAACTACTTTTCCCTTTTCATTTGCAAATATCCCTCTTCTGTGATGTGATTAGCCATATTGGCTCCTTTGTTTTCTGTAAAAGGTAACCACCTAAAGCAAACCTGTGCATAGTAAATGAGGACCATTATGTAATGTGCGGAAAAAGAAATAAAGGCTTGTCATGGAGGAGGCTGAGGCTTTTGGCTCCCCTTGAGAGAAAAAGCCATGCCCACCCTTTTCCTACACAGGATTCAGTAGTCCATGTGAATGTCTCTCCCCCACCCACAATGTCACAGACCTCATGAGCCGGGGTCTGCACCAGCCTAGCTTTCAGCCTATCTGGGCTTTCAGCATGCCTTTCTCACTGAGCTTAATTGTTTCTAACTTTGGATTTAAAGTGAGAAACCTGTGCCTTTTTCTTTCACTGAACACTCAGAGGCCATTTTAGGGTGATTAACTAGCCTAATTTTAATAATGTTGTGTCTCAAGGAGTAGGGAGGCCCAAGGAGAGGGAGAGAGACAGGAAATGGTCAGTTGGTGGAGAAGTCAGAAGAGATCACTTTTACCAACAAAATCTTTTCTGGGTGTGGTTCCTGGAGCCCCAAAACAGTTTCATTAGCAACATCAAAAATCACTGATCTCATATCTCCACAACAAACAAAATAATGATGAAAAATTTGAAATATTGCATGAATACATGACAAAATGTGACACAGAGATAGTAAGTGAGCATATGCTCCTTGAAAAATGATGCCAATAGACTTCCTTGACCTTGTTAACTTTGCCTGCATGCATCAAAGCCCAAACAAATGCAAACAGGAGTCTGAAGCCAAAAAAGTAAAGGTTTATTAGAGGAATTGGTACCTTGTCCAGAGTCACAGGTAAACTAGTACCCAAAGACCTGGGGACCCATAGGATTCCCTATGGTTTCTTGGGGGGGGGGCAAATTATATAGGGGAAATCTTATTAATTATGGTGGCTAAAGAGTTGGGGTTATGGGCTCTACTGATTGGTTGGGGTCCAGGCAGAGATTAGCTGATCATTGTATCAGGTCCTGATGTCAGCCATAGCTCTGCTCCGTCTGATTTTATGAGAGTGTGGACTGTACTGTTCTGCTTTCGTGAGTCTGGGGTTGAAACACAACTGAGGTCAAAATCTTATCTTTAATTGGACCAAAACTTTGTTTATGTGGTCAACAGACCTCAGGCCTTGTTCTGAAGACAGTTCCATGCCAACCAGAATGTAGTGTCCTAGAACTTAATGACTAAGGAAGGGAGTGGACAGACAAAAAGGGTCATATTAAAGAAATGAAGTTTCCGTGTGGTTACTACATAGGATTGCCACAAGCTTTCATTTTGTTAAAAAAAATGCAATATCTGGGAAATGCAATAAAGTGAAACACAATAAAATAAGGTATGCCTGTTTTCTACTTTTTCCTCCTCCTTGTACCATATCTGTGAAGGCAAAGATTTATTGTTCTCTGCCTTATCCCCTGAGCCCAGAACCATGCCTGGAACTGAATAGGTGCACAGGGTGTATTTCATGAACAAATGAATGAATGAATGAGTTGGTGATTTTCTTTCTTTTGTTTTTATTTGATGTAACAATGGTCCAAAGTTTGCCAACATTGCTAACATTTCTTAGGAAAACAAAATAAAGGCTAACCTAAATAATCCCTCTGAATTTCAGATCTACTTGAGTCTATGTAATGGCAGAGCAATTTAGGAAAAGGATCCACCTTGGTGATGTGATTGCCTCCTTGATGGAACTGCAGGGGGCTGGGGGGCGGCAGGGAGGATGTGTGTCTCTAAGACATCTGCCACAGCCCAGGTGGATAGAAAGATTTTTATCTGGACTCCACCTCCTTGTTTGGTTTGCCTAGGAGACATCTTTTGTTCTCCTAAAATGCTTTGAAATGGAAATGAAGGGGGACCCGGTAACATTAGCCACAGGACGTTCTGTGCAAACCACTGAAACCTGAATGACAAGCCATGCCAATTAAAACACTGGCAGGTTCTGCCAAAGACATGTTAATCAGATGGCACAGGGATGTGCACAAGGAGCCAGACGTCTGCAATCTCACAGCCTGCTAGCTTTTGTGGGAAACGAAAGTCAGAATTCTAAAACTTCAAGCAATGGTGTATAAATGTAACTGAACACAAACAGGAAGCAGTACAAAAACAAAAACAAAAAAAGAAGAAGGTGCAAATCAATAACATGGATATTGGGTATTGGTTTGGGGAAGCAAGTGAGTGTCTTCTTTAAAAAACTCTGAAGTCACATTTCCCATAAGAGAATTTCAATTTTTAGGACTAAAGGAATTTGAAACCTCTGGCTGTATTCCTCGTTTGCATTTGGTTGTAAGACATCTTCAGGAGAGTAATGACCAGCTGTCTCCAGCAATCATGTTGGTGAGATAGTGCATCTGAGATTTCAGATGATGCTAAATAAGCATTAGTTGAGTTAGATTATCACCAGCTGCCTATTAAGAATAACGCACATTGCAGCTGAGCATGTGAACAAATGTGGCATCATTGTTTCAAGGTTGCCATGTTGGGGTGAGGACAGGGGAGAGGACCAATCACTATCTGAACTGAGAAGGTAATTACAACCTCCCCACAGCAGAAAATTACTACATGTAAAGACTCGGCACAGCCTTCCACCCTCGGCACCACAGCAGCTCAGGAGAGAACTCACACCACAGTCCATGAGGAACGTGGGCATGAGACACAGGCAGAACCCTGGCTATAGTACCACCTGGGTCATGAAACTGAGAAGGTAGAAAAGAAGTTTGTTTTATTAAGTAAAACACACATAATAAAACTTTCATAGGCCTTATGCTTATTACCAATAGATCTATTACCAAACTATTCTTACTAGGAAAAATCTTTAGAATAAAATGGAAAACGATAGCCTTGTGTTAAGAATCTGAATATGTCACACAAGAATTTACTGTCATGAAAAACTTTATAAATCTGTTTTAACTTATTTTGCCTATGTATAAATTATCTCAGAGTTTAAACACATATCCTTGGGCAGCAGAATGGAAAGCCGACAGTTTACAAATAAAAACAAACACTTGGAAAAAGAGATAGGTATTGAGCTAGGTGAGTTTGAACTATCTCACGTGTGAAGGAAAAGATGTCTGTGGCCCAACAAATTGCCTGGCCCCCTCTCCACCGACATCTGGAGCAACTGGCCTTGCACACACAGCAGCAAGGAAGGGGAACAGAGATGTTTTTGTAGCAGACCACAAAAGTTAGAGCAGTGGACAGGAGGCTTCTATGTTAATATCAGTGTCATTAGAGTATTAAGTTAAAATGTTCATCCTCTTCTCCAAATTCATGATCCTAAGTTCCCATTGTAATCATGAGCACAAAAGAAGGGGAGATCACAGTTTTCTTTGAGAATTCAGGGGTCCGAATTCACCAGGCCTGCCTCTTCCTCTGTGTTATATGGGCATTTCACTTCCATTCTTGCAAAAGCATTTACCATGTTGGGTCTTGGTGGCATAGGTCCTGCCCTCCTCTACTCCCTGAATTCCATGGGGATGGGGGTAGGGGGGGCATCATTGTCTCCTTGCACCAGCACAGTGCTTAACACTCAAGAGATTCTTTGTCGAATTAATGAATATGAACAAAGCGTTTATTTGGAGTCAAATGCCTGTGAGTCACATGGACACTTTAAAACTTCAATCACAGCAAAAGGAGGAGCAATAATTTAAAAACTATTAGAACAACATAAATGTCTGACTATATTTGGAGTTTCCCTAGAGCTAGTAAGAGGTATTACATGCTTGCGGATGGGGGGAAAAGTACCCAGTATAACCACAGAACCTGCTAGAACTAGTCCTATCTTGTTTTTCACAAGATACTGTTTCTTTTCAGAGACAACAGACCAAAACTGCAAGTCATGCAGCCAAAGGAAAGAACTTTGATCTCACGCTGAACCCGGAACTGAAGACTCACCCCCACGTCCCATCACAGAACCAAAGGACAGGGAAATGACCAGAACTGGAACCCTCTGAGAAGTACAGGGTGCATTTCCCAGAAAGATCAGGTGCTGAAGCCACTTATCATGTCTTACCATAAATGTCCAAGTTTCAAAGGCCTCCAATCAAAACCTGTCCTGCCAGTGCTTCTGCATATTAGCCTATTCCCCTTAACACTTTAAAACTTGCCCCAACCCTGGGTCAGGGACACAGATTTGTTTTCCCTCCTGTCTCCTTCCTGGTGGGACTCCACAGTAAAACCGTTTTGTTTGTTTTTTTTATTTTCTCAAGAGCCAATGCCATATTATTGGCTTCTATGCATGTTGGGCAGGGAATCCTTGCTCAGGAACACTAGCAAGGCATCTGAGTGACAGTCATTATTTCTTCAGGGCTTCGAAACCAGGTTCCTGCTGCCCTTGGCTACCCTTTCACTTGCCCAGACACATCCTGTAGCCAGCTGGGACGTGCAAGAGTCTGGGGAAGGTAAATAAATGAGTTTCCCCAAGTGTTCTTCTTGAGCACAATTCTGAGTCCCAAAGAAACAATGGGTTGCTTGGTCCTAAGATTGTTAATTATAATGAGGCTTTGTGTTCCCCATAAAGGCCAGAGAGCAGTGTTTCAGAGGCCATCTTCTCTGAACTACCATGGCCAAGGGCTTGCCAAAGACAAGACAGCAGAGCAAAGTTCACAGTCATCAATCTTGCCCAGCTCTTGTGGGAGGGAGGCAGGGGTTGGGGACGGAAGGGAGGGGAGAGCAAGTGGACTTTCTGTCAGAGTCCAGCAGTTGTAAGATTCAAACTCAGGCTTGTGCCCCATTCTTCCATACTCAGAACACCTAAGTCAGGTGGCATCCATACCCACATAATTAAAAAATAACCACTGCTCTTTATTCTCACATTCATCTAAGTCATACCATTTGCCCCTCCCTCATTTACTCTGGTCAACTGATTCCTGTATGTGGTTCTTTTTTGGTTGCATGTCTTGTTTTCAGGGAAAACAATGCTAAATGTAGCAATGTACCATGTGTTGGTAAATGGGTCACATGAGTGACGGAGTTCTCATAAGAGCTGAGCTGAGAGAAAGCAGTGGTTAGACACCATATGTTCTAAAAAGTGATTTGAAACATTGCAAATCAGGGGAATCTTACTAGCAAGGCACCTCTGGTAAACTGCTCTTGAATCAACAGGTCTATGTTTGCTGTTTCAGTCTGGAAGTTTGTAGATCCTTAGAGAAAAACATGTCCCCTCACTTTGGCATAATAAACAAGATTTCTGGAAACTTTTACTTAAGTCCTTCTCTTGGGATCCACTCACAAATGCTCCCCCTTCGATGTGCTTTTCTAGCATCAGGACCTTTGCACTTGCTATTCCCTCTTGCTCAGGTGAATTTCCCCCAGTCTATCCTGTTGCCTTTATCTCAGAATTCAGAGCTTCCTGCTTGTATTATCTACTTTGCGAGACCCTTCTTGAACCCTCTAAATGAAATAGCCCCCACCCACTCATGCCATCCAGTTACTTGTCATATTTTCCTTAGAGCACTTGTTACTGAGAATATTACTTCTTTGTTTTCTACCTTCCCTGATGGAAAAGCCGCCCTTGGGAGGGCAGGGGTGCCTATGCTGCTCCCTGCTGATCCTTCATGAAGGCATGGAATAGGATGCTCCGCAGATTTCAGGAAGATGGGGAAGGAGATGCTTGCCCTTCTGCATCCTCAAATCCCTGGAGAAACTCCCAGGATGAAGACGTGTGCATGCCCTGAGACCCATCCTCTCTCCCCAGCATCCTCACTGCTCTCACCTGCATGGCTGCCTGTTTCTTCCTTGTTTCTGGGGGAAAGTCCAGGTCTAGGAATCTCAGTACAAGCAATGTGAGCAGCCAACTTCAAGGGTCTCTGAATAGTTTATGCTTAATTAACAACTCCTCCCCCCGTTACACCAGGAAATTTTCCAGAGTGTTTTACACATATGAGTACCCTAGAGTTTAACCAAAATGGAAGTGATTTTGGTATCTATGGACCTAGTCGGAGATACCTCTCACTTTGTTATTCTTTTTTAAATTCTTTTTTAAATGGGAAAATTCAAATAATGTTAATCACATATAACCATTCCTGGAAAGCTGAGTCATGAGAGAAAACCTACAAGTGGTACTTGGCTGAGATTGGCCTTAAATCCTAGGATAAGTCATCAGGACAGGGAACCAAGAGAACCTGTGAAGACTGGGTCTATTTTCTATTGATTACCCAAGACATAATACTTAACAACATTAGCGAAATTGAACAGACATGATATTGCCAAAAGGGTTCTTGGTTTTCTCTCCCCCCAAAGGTAATAGGATTGATCCTAGATTTTCCAAAACAGGAGACAATGTCAACCAAAGCCCACTGGTGCTCCATGGCTGTATTGGTGAACACCCCTCTAGGTATTTTTTTTAACGTCATCTTCTCTGCAGTCTCACAAAGGAGCATTTGCTGTCGGTTTAGTAAATCCAAAACAGCAAGGGGAAATGATTTCACTTCTTTGCTCTGAGTTAACCTGTTGCTCAGCTGGGCAAAGACCACAATTGCTGTGGCCGCTAAGGTTCCTCCTCTGAGCTGAATAACCCACAGGCCGGGACTTGTGTTCTGCCACTGACTTTTTGTGTCTTTCTTATAAATTATTTATTGCTTAAACTTCTTCATATTCACCCCCAAAGAGTTATTCCTACTCCCTTTTTCCTACTCTAGTGCGCTCGCTAGTATTTTTTTCTTATTGCAATTACTCTTATCACATGGCTACGTTGTTTTCTAAAAACAATACTGAAGAGAAAGCAACATTGGAAGAAAAAAGCAGTGTCTCATTTTTTAAAGAAAAGAATGTCAAGCAGACAAGAAAAAATCAAACCAAACTTGTCAGCATAGTTTATACAAGGACTTACATCATATTTTAATGAAGAGGCTTTTTAAAAATGAAATCACTAGGCCAGGAACATTTCCCCAAACATACGGAAAAGGTACACAGCGGGACTGCCAATACGTTATAATAGATGTTTCTGGGATGTAGTCTAGCATTGTTATAAAAATAAGATACAGTGCCTAAAACAAGGCTGTCTAATTGTAGGTACAAATGAAAAACACCTCCCAGCACAACAGGAAGAGCAATGATAGACTATGGTTTTCTCTGTTCCTAGGAGAAGTTCTCTGCATTAAATTCCCCTGGTACTGCAATCTCCCTTAATTCACAACGAGAGGCTACCTTAGGAGCATGTCAGGAGAGTGGATGGATATTACAGATGTGTTTTCTCCAGTGTGCAGACTGTTCAGAAGGCAGGGTACTATTTATTTCTGTAACTAGAAAACTAGAAGATGAAAAAAATAGTATTTCACTGGCTAAACACATCACCTGAACCTCATGGGGTAGAACGGGTAGAACCTGCCTGGTCGTTGAGATGGCCACGCTGGTTCACCCGAGATTCTATCGCTGTAAGACATTGGGAAGTGGTCCCTAGGAAAGATGGCCACCTTGAGGGCACACCCATGCCCTTCAGAGATCTTTGATGCTCTGGCCTGCAGAGCGTCAACGAGGATTCGGCCACCTGTATGGAGCGAATGAGTGAGGGAGACAAGAGGCGCAAAGAATGGCAGCAAGACAATAAGTTCTGATCAAGCTGCAAAATTTTATTTCCAGGTAAAGACTTATAAGAGGGAGAGAAGGGGGAGTGTATCACTACTTGATTGGTGAGGGGTACACAAAGGAGCGCTTCTTGATAGGTTACTGCGCGCATGCCGGGGGTACGTCTTATACTCTGATTGGTAGTCTGTGTTCGTACTCTGCGCATGCTCTTGGCAGGGGCTGGGCTAGCTGTAACTGGCAACAACAGGAAGACTGCCCACTGTGTTTTGCAGCTTCTGAGGAGTGTAAACCCCCCAAGCTGATCGCATCAGCCGAAAAGGCCAGATTTGTCCAGCCCAGGTTCCCGACACTTTGAGATTCCAAACAAAGTTTAAACAATGAATGTCAGCCTTAACCTATCATTTTAACACAGCTACAAGCAATGTGGCAGGACACGTCATGAGTGGAAACGGAACCCAAGGATGCCTCTGTAGAATGGCACCGTAGTGGAAATGCATACAGACAGAAAAAACGCAGAAAGAAAACTTACCAAGAGTGTGAAACATTAACCATTACTTCTCGGTGATCAAATTATAATTTCTGCATTGTTTTATTTCTAATTGTCTACAATGAGCATTCATTAATATGTCACGAGGAGAAAATAAAATACCAGGTTACAGATGTTAGTTTTCAAACAGCACAATGTTATTCCCATCTTTTCTGGATCAGCCACAGGAATCCATTTTAATTTAAAAAAAATTAGGAGCCACCCAGGTGGGCTGGATGTTCAATGATGGTGAAGATGGAAGGTATGAACGCACCAAGAAAGCAGTTTTCTGTGGCACAGTGATGCCATCTGGTGATAACTCCGGTGTTGTTTAGTTAATCTGCAGTTTTTCATTCATTCATTCATTCATTCATTCACTCACTCACTCACTCATCACTCATTCAACCAAATGCTATTGAGTGCTAACCTATCCCTTAAATGTAATGTGTAGTACTGGGCCAAACAGACAAGATCCCCCCATCCCGCCCAGGGAACAAAAGCAGGGGAGGAGAGTCAACACCATTGAATGTGAGCTCTAAGAACACCCAACAGGGCTGGTAAATCTGTTAAGGGAAAATCAGAACATGTACGACGTAATTCGGGGTACAATGGAGCTTTCAGTCTGGTAGGAAGAATATGCCTAATGTGAAAGAGATGGCTAGAAAATGTACACAAAGCAGGACATGAGAAATTTATTCAGGAAAATGAGAAAAAAATAAAAAGGAAGGAAGGGGCCAGTGCCAGGTGAAGTCAGTCGGGGAAAAACTTCTTGGAGGAAAGACATCTTCCCCTTTGAGGAAATAAACATGGTATTAGACAATGATTGAGGAGAGCATAATCAGAGGAGGGGCGTTAGGTGGGTTAATTTTTACTTGTACCAGCTTGTCTGCAGGAACCTGCTACCCTTGTCAGTGCCTGCAAGTTCACAGCCAGAAATTCTGGAAATACTACCAATGGACACACAACAAAACTTGTTAGACTTGCACACCCCAAAGGAAATCAAACTGGGGAAATAAAAAACTCTTAACGGCATTGATAAAGAGATCAGGAAGGAACTTGGCTCTAAGGGGTGGAACCCTGTCCACCAGGGGGAGCCTGCTCTGAAGCACTAGGGACCTAGATCAGCCTCCTTCATCACTCATGATAGTGGAAGCTTCCAGAACGACACAAGATTTGCCTTATTAGAAATATTCATGTCTCAGAAACTGACCTCCTATCAAAAATATGCATCATTTGCCATCATAGCATCCATTCTGGTAACTGTTGCTCAACAGGTCATCTGTTCTCATATTATGACTCAGACAGAAGAAGGCTTCCCAAAACATTTCAAAATTTGATATTTAAATTGGTTTAGCTATCTGCATCAGGCTTATCTGAAAAAAAAAAAAAGGAACACTCACCGAAGTCCAGTGGCTCTACCAGAGGCTAATATGTATGATCTCTCTTACAAAGTAGAATATAACACAAACAAACAAACAAACAAGGGCTTACAGATACAGAGAAAAGACTAGCGGTTGCCAGAGGGTAGAGATGGAAGCTGGGAGAAATGGGTAGAAGGTGTCAAAGGCAAAAAGGAAAAATAAATAGAAAAATAAATAAATAACAATGTAAAACCAGATCAGTCTGAGCCCTGAGGATTTGCAGCTACTGTTGGCACTGAAATCAGACAGAGATGACCCATACTGTGTCTGTGCATCATGAGCTATGCCTTCACAAGGGCTTCAGGCTGCCCCATGGTAGGCACCACAGTGGGGAGTCAGGCCTGTTCTTATGAGGGCTGGTGGCCCTGGAATGGTGCCATTTATTAGGAGCAATGCTGTGTGTGTTCATATGTGTATGTGTGTGTTATCTCTGTGTGTTTATGGTGTGAGTATATGTGTGGGGGTATAAATATGTGAGGTGTGTAATATATGTGTTTGAATATGTGTATTAAATGTGATACATAAATGTGGGAGAATATGTGCATGAGTGTGGGTGCAAGTGTGTATGCATATGTGTGTACACGACTATGAGTGCATATCTGGGTGTAAATATGTGGGTGGGCTCATGTGGACTCCATGTGGGAATGGACATATATGCATGGGTGTGTGGGTATATGTACAGGTGCAGGGTTGCGTGTGTGTAGTGGTTGTGCATGTCATGTGTGAGTGTATAGTGAGTATAAACCTGTGTGGATACACATGTGTATGTGTGTGGGGTGTGTGAGGGTGTGAATGTGTAAGTGTGTGAACAGGTGTGCTTATAGGGAATGGAAAACTTGACCTGACAGTGTTATCCAGCTCTGCTGATCTGCCTTGTGTCTGGATTTATTTGGAATGTGAGCGTCTGTGTATCATTTAACTAATTTTCTTGGAATACTACTTGTCACTATTGAGGCTTGAGTGAAGGTCGAATGGAGACACAGCAAAACACTTTTCCATACATGTGCAGACAGTAGTGTCTTATAATTGCAGCCGAGCCCAGTCCTGCACACAGTGGGGGATGGAAGAACATACCCCTCTGCATGAAGTGGACAAGAGCTGGCCCCACCAGCAAAGCTAGGGTTGGCTTCAGAATTTCATTTGGAATCTGCTGTGTTGAACACAACAGAGAATGACTGAGCCTCACACCACAAGTCCCCCCGACCCCAGCATTGCCAAAATGGGTTTGGCTGGGGAGAGGTGAGGAAAGTTCCATCAGATGTCCAGCCTGGTGGAAGACAACCTCAGTGAAACATTCGGGACTAGCTGTGAGCATCACCGATCCCCTGTGAAGCCTCTACAGTCAGCTTTCCAGGACAGGTGCCAAAGCTAAGCAGATGCTGTATTTTACCCCATCATTCTCCATACCAGAGTTCAGAGACAGAAAAGCAAATACCGAGAATGTGTTTACAAGGGTTGTTCTGTAGTCCTTCCTGGCAACAGTAAGATATCAGCAACCACGTTCTCTAGTAATAATCCATTGACTATTTTAGAAGGGTCTTGCTAAAGTCCTCGTTTTTCACTTTTATTAAATTCTCAGATAAAGAATAATCTTATTATTATTTGTAGTGAAGTATAATGATCCAAGAGGAAAAAATGCTAGGTGGGGAAAGTTGAAATTTTTACCTTGACTTTATATATTGATCATGATCTTGACTGAGTCGTGTGTCCTCTCTTCACGTTGCCTTCCTCATGGCCATGGAATGAGTGGAAGTGCTCTCCCTGCCCCACCTACACTGGGGCCGTAGATAACGAGACATTTACACTGAAAAATGAAAACCGTGGTACTGAATGTCTCTGAACGCAGCACTCGTCCTTTTCTCAGAGGTAGTGACGAGCTTGAAGTTTAAAAGTGAGATCTCTTCAGCGCCCCTAGAAGAAACCTGCATTGAGGGGCCTGTTGCAAAAACGTTGGCCCTTCATTCAACCTTTATTGCTTTAGCCCACCCACAGGTCTTCAAAATTACCTTCAGCACCTCTAGTGATTATTGGTAAGGAAGGTTAATGGTGGGCAATTTTCAGTGACCACAGGGTATCATAAAGTGCAATTTCTGTGAATTCAGGCTGACCACAGGAGGCAACACAAATTTGTGCTGATTTGTTCAAAGATATATTTTGAGGGACTTGAAGCTTCAGCCTGAGTTGTGCTATGCTAATTGAAGAGTGTATGCATTTCCATTTATATTTAACAACATCCCACAGAATGAATTATTGAAGAGCTGAGAGGGCAGGACTATTCTGGTCTCACATAATTCAGTAAGTCTACTCTCGAGGTAGGAAGCTGGGTCATTTCCCAGGTCGGGAGGGTCTGAGTGTTTGTTTCTTGGTGAGCTGATTCTCAGTGGGGACTAGTCTGGGTAAAGCGAGGGCTTTTGTGGTTGCTTCCGTTTCTTTGCAGGTGAGACCTCCATCAAATAAGGCTTCAGAAGTGAAATGGATGTTTATGCAAATCACGTGACCAGTTTTTCAATTGCAGTGGTTGTGTGATGATGCTGAGAAGACAACTCTGGCCAAGAAAGGGCCAAAGTAGGGAACAAACTGGGGAAAACTTCAACTTCGTGGCCAATGCTGTACTCGTCTGGTGTAATACAGATAGAAAACAGTGATGTTTCTGTTCATGGGTACATGACTGTTCTGTCATTCTCTCTCTTTTTTAAATTTAACTTAGAGAGATTGACAAGGCGAAGACGAAGAGGATGAAAGAGAACAGAGAACTATGACAACCACTGGCATGGATACCAGGTGTGAGTCACAGCAGTAAAATGTAACAAAGGACAGAGACGTCTTGCTCACTGGGGGTGGACCCCAGAAGGCTTTCAAAAACACGGATTCCTGGATCACAACACAGACCCCTCACGCCAAAATTTCCTGGGGGTCAGGGTGAAGAAATTTGTCTTTTTCAAAAGGAGGTTATTAAGATTAGTGGAATTTAAAAAATGACCTCATTAACCCCTCCCAGATGGCCCCCAGGCCTGTGCCTGGGGGAACCACTGTACGAATGGCGCCTTAACCCCTCCACACTAACCCTGCCCCCCATCAACCTGAGGGCACCAGTATCTTAAGAGCTGCCGTCCGACAAAGAGGGGGACCCGGACAGAGGCCGCCTCCAGCACCAACTGGAGGCATGGTCTGGCCCACTCCTCAGCCTCCTCTCCACAACTCGGTTGCTTCAGCTATAAAAATTAGGGGCACATGCTTCATCCCATGGATTTTGAGAAGAGCTGACGGACCACTGGGATGTGCACAGTGCCTTGCATTGTACATAAGATGAGAACCGTGAGCTCTTCTGCCCTCCTCCACACACACACACACACACACACACACAAATACCCCATAAATTGCAACATACACACACAGGCTATTATTTATTTGCGCTGCTTTATAAAAGTTTTCATAAACTCACTAAAACTAAACATGCATTTTCCTTTGTTCCTGCAGTAAGACCATTACCTGCTTTTCTTTCCTTGCCATTTCAGACGATGACAAAGATTACTTCGTGTGACAAAATGTCTTCCTATGTTACCTGACCCTATTTTTCCTGAATATGTAAGACCATCAAACAAAACAAAGCACGCTTTGATCGAAGTTAATCGAGTTTCTCTACATCGATAGCCCTGCAGCCCTGTAGCTTATTCCATTCTAGATGGTGCACCGTGCCAACTTCCTAATAGTCTGCAGTCAGATGCTTTCAAAGGAGGACATTTAAAAATGCTGGGTCAGGAAAAACCCCAGCGGGGGCTGACAGCCCTTGCCACATCCTCTCAGCTGACATTCCTCTGTCCCTGCCAGTATGGGGATTCACTTGTTTTCTAGGCTTTCTTCATATCTTATTAGGATTCTACAGTGTTGCCACATCAAAGCCCTAGAAGCAGCATCAGATATATAGCCAGTGGAATACTCCAAAACCCCACATTATTCTGATTTATTTGCTTTCTTTTCATCAAATTACAAAAAAAAAAAAAAGCCTATCAAATTTGTTGTTCATGGCAATCGATCTGACAGTCGCCCAGAATGCCGTATAATTCTTTAGGGAGAAAATTTGAAAATCTGTCCACTTTAGAGCTCTGTGCACTTTAGGTTTCTGTAAGTATAACTGCAAATTACACTTTTGTTTTTGCCAAATTTTTAAGCTTGACGTGATTGATGCCCCTAGATTTCTACAGTTTTCTCCTCTAAATCCACCACAGCCATCTAAGTTTGTCTGCTTCACTGGAGAACATGCCACAGCTGATAGTTTTCTGTGGTGCTCCGGACAAACAAAGTTGTAATTTATGGCTACAAAAAGGTTCCTGCGAGATGACTTGCAAACCACTCCCATTCGGATCGCCATTACTATAGTATGTATCTGTAAATAATATGTATTAGATGAGCCAAAACGTCTGTTTAGTTTTTTCCATCAAATAAAAGACACGCTTTTCATTTTCACCAATAATTTTATTGCTTTGAATATTTTGAGTATGTCAGCTATCTCCCACTGTTGGCTTCTAGTGGGTAGACGCCAGGGGCGCTGCTAACCATCTTCCAAAGACAGCCCCACAGCCAAGAATTATTAGGCCAGAATGCCAATAGTACCAAGAAGCTTTGCAAACCACTTTTGACATGTTCAGTCAGTCACAGCTCCTTCTCCATACACTGCACACATCTTGTTTTGGTTATCAGTTGCCTTTTACCTTTGTTGAAATAAGAAAGGATAATACACTGAAAATGCTGTTTATCTTCTTCCATCTTCAATATTAAAATAGCTGCACACAAATTCACCAATTTTTATGTTTTTTAAATATACACTGATATGACAGCTGTCACAGTACCATCTAACAAAATCGTTTCAAATGGAGTTCAGCACACACTAAGCGCTACTGGAGCCAGCTTCAGGGAAAAAACAAATGAACTTTTGGCCAACCCAATAATAACACATGAAAACATCAACTGGTGAAAAAAAAAAGGTTCGTAAATCTTTGTCTTACTGAGGGTATTAGCTTAATTTTGCCCTTTTATAAATCTGACCTCAGATAGTATTACAGATGCATCAAGATCACTTGATAGGCAAAGGAAGAGATTGGATATAGGGTTTTGCCTAGAAATTGGCCTTAAAACACTCTCTGTCCATGTCTTCTGGGTCACAAAGTGAGAAGGACATTATCTGAAACATTTTTATCATTTCTGCTACCCTGAACTCAAGCCATCTATGCTCCTGGGATAGTGACCAAAAACGTCAAGTTTTCGTAAAGTGGACCCAAGCATCAATATATAAGTTGGGGAACTGAATTTACTCTCCAGAGTGTCAAAACAATTGAAATCTCCCTAATGCAAAACAAATGAACAGCCTTTTCTCCTTACCCTCAGTTTTTGTGGGTTTCATTCTGTCCCTCTCTTGTCCCTTGGTACAGAAAAATCTCAGCAGACGGGGCTCCCTCCCCTGATTCCCATCCATTGCTCCACACTTGAAAATCTGATCCATGCCCCCACCAGACTGAGCTGTAAACACAAGGACCACAGGCCAGGAAACTTAGGGAGCGGCTGCTCTCTGCTGGGGAACTCCTCTGGGCACTCCGGGGACAGTTAATCTCAGCCACCCACTGAAGTAAGTGCCAATACCCTCGTCACAAACTTGAACCAGAAATGTTAAGAAATGTTATTATAGGCAGCTCGGGAGTCATTTCTTGTCTCCTGCTCAAACGTTACAAACAGTGAAATTTACAGGGAATACAAACATGGGTTTGTTTACTAAATCCCAAGAGACCAGCACTTGGAAATTCCCTAGGAAACCTGGGAGACAAAGAAAATATGCCTTGAACCCACAGAGATCATAGAGGAGGAAAATACAATGTTTTCTGTGACATTTTTTTAAAGAGTGTTTTAAGAGCACTTTTAGGTTCACAGCAAAATTCATTGGAAGCACAGAGTTCCCAGACATCCCCTCACTTCCACACAAGCACAGTCCCCTTACCCCACCCACTTTCAGCACCCCCCACCTGAGTGGTGCATTTGTTATCATTGATGAACCTAGACACATACAATATGATCACCCAAAGTTCGTGATTAACAATGTGGTTCACTCTTGATGCTGTACATATCTATGGGTTTGACAAATGTGTAATGACATGTGTGCATCATTATACAGGCATACCTCAGACACATTGCGGGTTTGGTTCCAGACCACCACAATAAAGCAAATAGCCTTAAAGTGAGTCACACAAGGTTTTTGGTTTCCCAGGGATGTAAAAGTTATGTTACACTAAGTATGCAATAGTACGAGTTAGGTTAAGATGGTGTGTGCTATGGAGACAAATAACCCCCACATCCCAGTGGTTCTGCACCCTCACGGCATATTTCATGCTCATAGAAACCCTGGTGCAGGCTGCAGTGGGGGTGTTTTCCACTCTGGCCCTCCTACAAGTGGCTAGGACATTTCTGATGTGGAAATGAGCTTGGCAAATTCTACAGATGGGATTTTTTTTTAAATGGCAATAATAATGGATTAGCATAAGGTTGGTAAAAGAACCAGGTTGCATTGAGCAGGACTTTTAACTGTCAGCACCACTGACATTTGGAGACAGGTGATGCATTGTTGCAGGGGCTGTCCTATGCACTGTAGCATGGTTAGTAGCATTATCTGGCCTCTCCCAGGATGCAAAACTGAAGGGGGGTGTTTGAGAACCACAGGCACAGAACATTACGAGCCCGGGAAATATGTTTATTGTCACTGCAGTGGGCAACGGTGGATGGTCATAGATAGTAAGGCAATGTAGCCCATCTGCACTTGAGCAATGATTCCAGGCAGGACTTTAACCACTAGAGCCACTGAGGAAGCTCTTTTTGTTGTCCAGTCAAAAGATGATGGTTGCTTTGCCTATGATGGTTACAAAGAGGGTAAGTGGTATTACTGGTCAATTTTTCGAGATGCATGGTCTCAAAAAAAAGAGGTGGTAGAAGCTACAGAGCTTATAGTTGAGTTGCATACTGCACGTGAGAGAAAGAGAAAAATGGATTATAAGGACTCAGTAATCATGATATATACCAGTGGCTTCCAAACACCTGCTTTTGGAATTGGACTGAGTTGACACTTTTTAAAATTATATGTTCTTGAGCTTCACACCTGGAAATTCTGATGTATTAAACCTGGCAGGTGGCCCAGGAATCTATTTTTAACATACTTCTTCAGTGGTTCTGAAAAGAATGTAGTTCTGTGACTCCCAGCATGTATCCTGTGGGCTTCAGTGGGCCTACACTACTGATGGGTCAATATTATGTGTTATTCTATTTACACTGTAAGAGCCCAGAATGGTAACTATGGTTATTCCTGAGATGTGAAACCAGAGGTGCTATTTTACTTCATTTTTCACATCTCTCTTCATTTCAAGTCAACAAAGAACACAAGCTATTTAATAATCATAGAAAGTATGTCACACAATAATGCGGCCAGAGACTACACAGAAACTTATAAAGCCTACAACCTAGTAAATAAAATGCCATTTCACATACTTCCAAAAAGAGGCTCAGTGTAGACAGCACAAAATGGCTGTTGGATGTGTGTGGGGGGTACATTCAAGAAATTCATGTTAATCAGCAGATTTCCTAGAATTTGCATGCCGAGAAGTTTTTATTTTATAATATATGAGACAAGGTCCTAAACTGAAGTTTATTTATTCCTGAGGGAAAATATTTGCCATGGAAAAATCTCATCAATGGGAGAAACACATAGATGTTGAAGGGACAGTCTATGGGCAAGAAGTCTGAGGCAGAGGTCACTGCTTTACGTCCCATGGAGAAGTGTTCTATTTCTCCGAATGGTCAAGATTTCTGACCTGACTCCCACTCCTTCCTTTTCTACTTCCAGGTTTACAGAGGAGTAAACTCCTCAGTCCCCCAAGGTGAATTCTCTCCATGTGAACATTTCTGGCTTGTGAAGAGCAAACGGCAGTAATATGTGTCTCTTTCCAGGCTGAAGTCTGCAGTTGCTGGCACTGCCTCTGCATTTCTCACTTCTCTTACTGCTGTGGCCGAGGGAGCACGTGTCAAAATGAGATGCCCCGTGACCCAAGCAAATAGTCTGAAAACTTGAACCACAGCACAGAGGTAAGATGCCCTAGACATGCACTAAGGCCCATGGCAATGGAGAAACTCTTATTTTGCTGTTCAGCAGAGAGTTCGATGCCATTTTTTCACATGAATATAATCTAGCCTATCTTAAATGACATGCTTAATTTTGAAAATTAGGGTCTTTGTGGTGAACTGCATCAGAATTGCCCTGCAGATTCAGGGGTGATTAAGAAATTCATTGGTGTCTCTTCAAGGCAGCTTGATTGACATGAATTGTGGCTCCTGGGAAGCCACTGTCAGTGAAATGGATAAAATGTGTCATGGAAAGTAAAGTAGCAGCCTCTAATGAAATGCCTTTGATATTGAAAGAACATGAAGGAGTTTGTATAACAAGCCTGAATTTGAAATCTTCAACTGTCATTTCAGACTTTCCAAGCCTTGTCTGTCTATTGAGTTGTATACCCACCCAAGCTCTAGACTTCAGAATGTAGAATATTTCCAGGAAGAAGGAATTCCTTGAGAAAATAATTCACATCTGATTCACCAGGATCCTGGAGTCCAGGAACCTGTGATCTGAGTTATGATTCTCTAGCATCACATGGCCTTCACTGTCATGTAAAAATGAAATGTCATTCTTGTCCTATCATAAAATCCAGGGTTGAAAATCCTCAGAACAAAAGGAAATGCTCTACTTATAAATCTCCAGTAGGAAAAGTTAGAGGTTCACCATAGGAGTGATCTGTCAAGAACTGGTAACAATGCATTCTGTAATATTTTCTTTTGCAAGACCTTTATCCCAACTCCACTGATGTCAAAATATATTCAAACAGACTATCATGATGGTGATTGAAAGTGAGTTGCGAAATGCATCTGAGAGTTCACTTATTGGTTGAGAAGCATAGTGCTAGAGCTCCTTTCAAGGAACTGGTTCGCCCCACGGCGGCCTGCTGCTCCAGGCAGGCACCCATCCATGGAGAATAGCCCCCCTATGCTAGTATGTCTTGGGATTTCTCTGGTGATGCTCACAAGAATGAGGTTACTGATTAAGGAGTTACTGGTTAATTGGTTAAGGAGTTAACCAATAATCATTAGAACATATGAATCTAAACACCCGCCAAGTCATTTGAAAGTTGCGTGCATCTTTATATATAAAAAAGGATCTTATTCATCCAGCAATCCCTACATATGCTGTGAATTTCACAATACCAAAGCCTCCCAAATATTGGATACCTTCAGAAGATTATCATGGCCTTTGCAACACAGGCGTGGTACCCACGTGCACTGTGCCTCTCCTGGGTGGTTTCTCTGGAAGAGGAGTCTTTCCTAACTTGGTCTTGACTATGGTTATAATTTACCAGGCATGATGCCCTACAGACACTCAAAACTGGGACTCAGTATTCCACAAGACTGTTTTTGGATTTCATGGGGAAGGTGGTAGGGAGTTTTCACTCTAGAAGTCTGGTTTGACATGATAATTCCAGTCTCTCTCTCATGAAATCACTGGGAAATACAATTCTAGAAGTCCCTTAGTGTTCTGCTACATCAAAAGGAAAAGAGGCGAGTGTGAAATACATAACTTGCCTACCTGGCAATATGAACTCTTACGGTGTTACTTCCACCCAAGATGAGGTCTCCCTTTACCGCCTCCTCCAACAGGACTTCGATCCTTTCCTCCGCAGGCTGGAGTGTTGCACAACCACATTATTGGTTAGAAAACACTTCCAATAGTGCTGCATTCCCCAGCTTTGGGTGTTACCCAAAGGGCCATGGAACTATATCTGTGTTTAATATGTTAACAAGTTATTAAAATGTGTGGGAAAATGTCAGTCTCTTGTTCTTTATAATTCATCTCCCTTTAGTACAAGCACCAGCTAATGCCAATGCTTATTTTTCAGAACAATGTCAATTAAAAAACAAGTTTAAAAATTGTAAGTTCCTCCTGTTTTCTCAGAGGACAAGAAGCACCTTAATCTTAAAATATGTCTAGGATTTTTTTTTACACCTTATTCTATCTGTAGTTGGTTTTAGAAACCTTTTAAAGGGTAAGTATTGTGCTAATATTTTTCTATCCAAGTCACAAATATAATTAAAGGACAAGAAAAGAAAGCCACCTGTAACTTCCTTTCCAGAGACCACCATTGTTAAACATTTGAGAGGATGTATTTATAAATGTATTTTGTCGGTAAATTTACATAATTTACATGGGGATATATTGTATATTCTGTTTAGTTATCTACTTTTTTTCACTTATATACTTATTTTTTTATTTTTTAAAGTTATTTATTTTTAGAGAGGGGAAGGAAGAAGAAAGAGAGGGAGAGAAACATCAACACATGGTTGCCTCTAAAGCGACCTCTACTGGGGACCTGGCCCGCAACCCAAGCAGGTGCCCTGACTGGGAATCGAACTAGTGACCCTTTGGTTCTCAGTCCTGTGCTCAATTCACTAAGCCTCACCAGCCAAGGCTATACTTATTTTTTATCTAATGCATTAGAATATCATAATTTACATTACATACAAGGTGAGCAAATGTAGGTTTACAATTGCGAGTATGTGAAACACAGTTTATTCTTATATTATAATTTATTAATTATTGTATTATTTTCCATATGAACAACTGTAAACCTACTTTTACCCCACCCTCCATATGTATATATACAGGTATATTTTAGCAAACAAAAAATACTGAATAACAATTAATAGAATGTAAGATTAATAAGAGCAAGGAGCAGAAAGGTGGTTGACAGGGGCTGAAGAGGGGGAGAAACAGGGAGGTGACAGCCACAGGGCATAAAGTTTCAGTTATGCAAGAAAAGTTCTGGACATGTACGGTACAGCATAGCGTCTATAGCTAACAAGATTGCAGTGCCTACCTAAACTTTTCTAAGAGTGCAGACTTTGTGCTAAGTGCTGTTACCACACACACACAATGACAGTGAGAGCAATACAGGAGGCAAAAGGGAACTTTGGGAGGAGACGGGTAGGCTTATGGCCTTGATGGTGCTGATAGTTTCATGGCTATATACTTATCCCCAAACTCATTAGGTGGTATACACTAAATAGGCACAGCCTTTTTACATGTTAACCATCACTCAAAACAGTGGTTAAAACTTTTTTGAAGAAGAAATACGCTTTCCAACAACTAACTAGTAAGCAAACATCAGCAACTCAGGGTCAAAGGCTATATAACAACCATGGTAGGAGCTCTTCCAGCAAACAAATCTTCTCTTTTGTAAGGACAAGACACTAGATAATTACAGCTCTGATGAGGAGCTCATTCCCCTTCAATGTCACTGTTGTTCTTATGTTGTTAGTACTTTCCAGCTTCACTCTTTGTGACAAACAGAATAGCAGCCTCCCAGACATGTTTGCTGCTCAATCCCCAAATCTACAAGCACCAGGCAAAGTGGACTTTGTACATACAATTAAAATTAGGGACCCTGAGATGAAAGGATCACTTCTGATGATGGGGGTGGATCCCATTCAATCAAATCGCGTGGGTCCTCAGGAGTGGAGACTCTTTCCCAGCTGGGGTTAGAGAAGCTGTGCTAACTGAAGAAAACCGGACAGAGGTGATGCGAGACGCAGTTTGATGTGAGACCTGACTTGGCATTGCCGACTTGGAGATGGAGGGAGGAACCTAAGAGCCAAGGAGGGCGGGTGGCTTTGAGAAGCTGGAAAAGGCAAGCGAACAAACTCTCCCTGAGAGGAAGTGTTCAGAGATAAGCACAGCTTTGTCTGTACCACAATTTTAGTCCAGTGACACCCTTGCCAGACTTGTAACTTAAAGAACTGAAGATATTTTGTTTGTATTGTTTAGGCCACTGAGTTTATGATAATATATTATAGTGTAACAACAACAAAAAGTCACTCTGCTCTATGAAACCAAAGCCATCATTAGCTGAGAATATTTCTGCCAAGGCCTTGTGTCAATATTTTGTTGTCAGTATTTCAAGGATGTGTCTAACAAAATGTGCATTGCTTCTGTTAAAAATTCTTTTAGCTAAATTTTAGATTGTGGGGCTATAAGTTTTAATACTATAGCATAAACTGCTTTGGGCCCCTGTGCTCTAAAGTTCAAAAATACAAGATTTTTACCAATCAGAAAAAATATTTAGTCATCTTGCTTCATCTTGATGGTTTGTTCTAGGAGCAGCTGAGATTCGTGTATCCATCACTGCCAGCACCCACCTGGAGGTGACAACGCTCTAGGAACAGCCGTGCCAACAGTGCAGCAAAGGGGACAGGAGGCAGCACATTGCGTCTGTGGGACTGAGTCCCTGCAGCGTAGGTGGAAACAAGAGCAAAAGGAAGCCTGGTGCCAGTGGGGGCTGGAGATTTTAACAAGCTTCATCTGTTTAGACTTTAGAGCATAAGAGAGTCAAACAGTAATGGGGAAAAAGCACAACTTATGAAAAAATGCTGCAAAAATATAGGACTTGTGAAAAAGAAAGACTGCAAAGAAATAGAACATAGAGAACATAGACAGTGCGAGAAAGCAATGAAATGAGAGCAGTATTATGAACATTCAGAGAAAGAGCACATCTTTTAGAAATATTAGCACCGTGAACAGACACTAATCAAGAACTGTGGGGAGTGGACTCGCTAAGATCCAAGTTGATAAGTCTTCTGTCAGAGGAGCAGAAAGCCTCCAGGAGCAAAATAGACTGAGATGAACAGGCAACCAGGGGAGTGACAGAAGAAAAGGGCTCAGATAGGCCGAAAGCCCCACCGCGATGCCGACGGACTGGAGCACAACCTATGCGAGGTTTGCCTCAGGACATGCGTCAGTGACAGCGGGGTCCAGCTTGGCCAGCACTCCTATAGGAATAGGCGTAGGAAGAGGAACTACTGAGTGACGACGGAGAAGGAAGAGGCGCTGGAAGACCAGGAAGGCCTCGTTTAAGCGAAGATTACAGATTGCTTTCATAGAAGGAGCTGGAACAATTACAACGGAGATGAAGAGCATAGACATCATTCAAAAATATTTTACTGGGTAGAATAAATGATTTCACAGAGACTAAAAGGACTTACCTTCTAAGCACAAACCTCCCTAGTGCAGCCTCTCTTGTCAGAAGCCTGAGCTTCCTTCTGGGCTAACCTTCCCTATAATCAGCATATTGATTAGAGCCTCCACAATTTTTACATGCATGGGAAAAACAAAAACTCTACACCAATTAACACTGGATCTTCCATTGTTAAATTATAATCAGCATATTGATTAGAGCCTCCACAGTTTTTACATGCATGGGAAAAACAAGAACTCTACACCAATTAACACTGGATCTTCCGTTGTTAAATGAGCCTCTGAGTAATTTTTAAATATTTTCTATGTTTTTCTCATTTTTCTACAATGGGCATATATCATTTATTATCAGAAAACCAGTAACACTTAAGTTAAAATGTATTAAACTACACGAGTCTGAAAACACCATACTATTGTGTTTAAAAGTAAGTATAGGAAAAAGCCTGGAATTCTTTGTTATATATTTTCCTTTCAGTTTTCTGCATTCACTAAATTTTCTATAATAAGCAGGTATGGTTTCTGTAAATTAAATTTTAAAAGCAAACCTCATCTCAAAGCATATCTGACATGCTGGGATGGAAAGAAAACCAGGGCAGGGACACACAGGACAAGACCTGGCGTAAACTGTCAGAGACATCTACCTCTCCCCACGGGTGAGCGCGATGTGAGAGTAAGGAAGGGCCGTTTGGATGTGGGGGGAAATTTTAAGGCAACAATGTTTTAAATTGCAACCAACTTCTTTTCAAAATGGTTTTGTGGCCCTCAGACCCATCCTGAACCCTCTGTGAGCACCATCGCAAGGCCGCACAGGGATTTCAGTAGGCAGGACTTCCAGAGCCTACATTTTCTCACCGAAGATTAAAAAAAACTCATGCATACTGTCAGTCTTAGGGGGTACTGGAACCTGCTAAGAATCCCTGAAGCAGATTTCTTGAGGAGATTGATCTTATCTCACAGAGTATTTAACACCACATGTTCTTCTTGCTGAGTGATTAATGAACAATTGCTGTGTACCAACACTAATACAAACTTCTAACAGATATTAAATGTTTACTATGGACCCACAACTGGGCTAAGCATTTTAAATATGTGACCTTATGTAATCTTCCCCCAGAATTTGCCAGGCAGATGCTAACATTCCTTCCATTGTACAAAGGGAGAAATGGAGGCAGAGAGACATTATGTAACTGCCCTGGGTTTTCTTCACCTCAGTAGTGGAGGGGGGAGATTCAAAGTTAACTTATCTGGCTGAGTGTTAATCTCTATGATAAACTGCTTATATCAGTTCAGTCAGGGTTCTCCAGAGAAGAAGAACCAATAGAAGAGAGAGAGAGAGAGAGAGAGAGAGGAAGAGGGAGAGAGAGAGTTCCGTCTCTACCCACACTCACCACTCTCTTCAATCATCTATAGTCAAGACTTTGAATTTGAGAAAATTCTATGCTACTTATCTACTCATTCTACCCATATATGTGTAATAGAAAACTGTTTTTTTTCATTGCTTCTAGAGAGAGGAGGAGGGGGAGAGGAAGGGAGAGGGAGAAACATGGACAGGAGAGAGAAGCATCAGTTGGTTGCCTTTCCTCCACACCCAGACAGGGAGGGGGGATCAAACCTGCAATCCAGGTGTGTGCCCTGACCAGAAACAGACTGCAGCCTTTTGGTTCCTGGAGGATGCTCCAACCAGCTGAGCCACACTGGCCAGGACAAGTAAACTTCTGCAAGAAAATATAAACCTGTCTCTGTGTCCTGAGCCCTCCCAGGGTCCTGCAGCATCTGAAAGTGCACCAGTCCGCCACAGTCCCTGGGCTCCAGGAGAACTTCAGGTCAAAATAGAGGGCACCACACTTCTTCAGCCATCACAAATGATCCACCATCTCTACACCCACCAGGATCACACAGGGGTCCTGGCAAAGGATTGCTCAGGATGGTAGCTAGAAGGAAACGATAGATACTGCAAATGACTTGTACCAACTTTCCTGCACGCAGCTGGCATTTGGAAGTTCTGCAATCACTCCCTGGGAGTCACAGTTGTGAAGAATGTCCTACTGAGATCAGCCCACCCCTGCTCTGAGTCATTCAGTCAGCGGTGTTTACCCAACACACCTCTAATGTATTTACTGATTTTCCCACCTCTTAGGATTCCAACAGAGCGTGAAACATTTTTCTTATCAGTTCCAAACTCTGGAACTTTTTGTAATGCAACTTAGAACTCACTCATATTCTAAAACTTAAGGAAAGTAGTCCCTTTGCCCTCTGCTACCAACTTTGTGACAGCAGCTACTCAAAAAACCTTTCAGAAGCCCTTTGAAGAAGTCTCCAGCATTCCTACAGCCTTTCTTCAGCAAAATCATCTATATCCTCAGTCACTGAAACCTGAAATATTAACAAGCAGGGAGATAGACTTCTGCAATTCAAAAGTTTAGAAACAAGGGCCGGCTCTGAACCCTCCCAGCCTGCTCTTAGACTGCTTTCTGCCTTAGGGAGCTGGGATTTAGCTATCAGTTTGAATAGCAAACTGTGGAAAGTCGCTGTCATTGCTTAAGGAAGATTTGTTCTTCTCTTTCAACCCTCGTTTTCATCTCTGGTTTAAAAATAAAATTGAACCTTGTAAGTTGAGCCCCATTTGAGGATTCTGTGGAGCCCACTGAATGCCAAAGCCAGTAGGCTAGTTTGCATCCTACAAAGATGGTTCAAGTTATGGTAGTTATGTTGGTTTTCAATGAATTCACAGTTGCTTATTCTGGCTCTGCAGGTTCCACTTTGACGACAGGACATTTCAATTAAATACAAACTTCTTTGGAGGATGGAAATGTGCATAGGGTTATTTCCTGAAGCACAGTTGGTTGAATCTATATTACAATTTCTAAAAAAATAACCCAAGAGCATGACAGGTAAAGTTCTGATAATCCCACTATTAGCCTTAACATTCAGATTTCTAGCAACTATTATTTGAGCTGTCAGTAGTAAAGAACGTGTGTGGTTGGAAGACTGTCAAATTGACCCTTGATGTCTGTCTAAACAGCGTGCACCTGAGTGGGAGACAGGCCAACACGAAGGTTTTATCGAGTCTGGTTTTCAGGAAGCAAAATCACGTTAGAAACAAATCGGTTCCTGCTGGATAGTCACAGGAGCTTGGGGACATTTTTTTTGACAATGATGACAGTGAAATGTACAAAGGAAAAAAGTGACACCGTTTTTCTTTGAGGAGTATGATTTTGCTGTCTTGAGGCAAGTGAACATATCGGGGCATTCATATTTTTGTGTCCCTTCTGCCTTGTTTCAGAGGGAACTTCTACTCATCGCAGGAACACGCTGGAGAACAGTTTTGCCTCAAGTGGCTCCGCTTTCAGGCTTGAGACAGGCCCTCCCAATTGTTCAGAAAAAGAAAAGGCTAAGACAACAGCACATTTCCAAACAGTGGTATTTCTAAAAGGAATTGCTCAGCAATTTGAATCCCAAAGTTGAAATAGCTGGGACTGATTTTATTTGCTACCACAGCTTAAGTGCTTAGTTATGCCTGGTTATTCCAGGGAATGTTTCTACAGGCCACACTCCTAAAGTTAAATTGTCGAAAACAACACTAAAGCAAGTACCTAATGTTTGTGGCTAGTGGTTCAGTCGATACAGGGAATAAGATGTTTCCTGTGCTTTGTGTATGGATATATATTTCTATTTAATTTGTTGATAAATGTTTCAAATGTCTGTAAATATCTAAGTATACATGCTTAACATATAATTTATATGTTTTTAAATTACTTGGCATGGTATATTTCTACTTATAATGTTTGGATACGTGTAACTAATGTTCTGGGTTATACATATTGTTCTGGTCTCTACTAGAACAGAGAAATACCATAAGCGGGCTAAGAGATTTTCATGATTAGTTACAACATCCAGCCCCGCCTCTTCAGGGACCCCTCTCTGGCTGATCAGGTAGCTCTTACAATCATCCTTCAAGCATGGATTTTGAAGATCTAATATTTCCTGTGGTCCTTTGCTCTATCAGGTACTATCCACTCATTCACTCATTCATTCATTCAATTATTCATTTAGCCTATTCATCAAGTAAATCTTTACTGAGTACCCAGCAGCACTCTGAGTAGAAAATGTTGATATACTAGGGAGCAAGACAGTTTCCATCCTCGTGGCACTCAAGCCTTTTATGTTTTTCTTCCACTCTGAGAGCTTTTACTATTTCAAAGTATCATTAGTACCAATAATAATGATAATACAACTTTTTATATTTTTCCTTTTAGTGACCTTTTACTTACCAAGTATCAGTAGAAGCCAAATTCATACTTGGTGTTGTTATTGCAACTTAGAACTACCATTTTTATTGTTCTGTGGATTTGTGTGTTAAAAGTCAAAGTTCTAAAATTTAGTCCCAGCCGTACTTCAACTGTTCAACCCTTAAAATTACCCTATGTAAATAACCATTGTATGCAGTGCTTGTGACATGTAAAATTCTTTTTTGAAAGGGTGACTTTCTTCTAATATTGTAACTTTTTTTCTGATGGACTTCAAGAACAATCTAACACAACCTGACCATTACATAACATTTCCAATGCAGCACATTTCCTGCAAAAATGCTCCCTTTTTACAAGATTAAGTTTTCATGCAGATTCTGTAATGTCCAGAACAACCAGGGCACACAGGGACAGATTAGGGATAAAGTACCATTCAACTCTCCTGAATTACAGTGTTATTTTTTATTTAAATTTATTTAAATAGAGTGCTTGGCTCTCCTTAAAAATGTGTGTTTCTCCTGTCGACTTTTATTAGCGGTAACGTAGATCCCAGAAGCCGAAGAGTTGGGATGCCTTCTGCCTTCTGGGAGCCCAGTTTGCTTTTCCACATCCCGTTCTGACATTGTCAAAGATTAGTCTTGGCAGGATGGCAGAGGCTGTCAGTAGAGCTCCAAGGCTTGATGGCTGTCCTGTCATACACTGTGCAGTGATGCCAGAGTGTAGAATGCACCCTCATCACCGAGAAGAACACATCAATCAAGCTGACTTCTACAACTGCACCAGACATGAGTGATGCACCACATTCTGGCCTGGTGACCATGGCCGCGGAGGCTTCGGGAAGGCCGAGTGGGAAAGCTCAGCAGAGCTGGCATTACCAACAACATTCACAGTAAGAATGATGTTTTGGGATAATTTATAATATGAACTTGTTGTTCTGGATTTTTTTTCCTGCAATAACTTTACTAACTTTCACATCTTGTTTTTGGCTTGTAGGAGCTCAACTCTTAAAAGCATTAGCCCCAATCTAATGGAGAAGTGAAAGCTGCAGAAAAAAGCCACTACCCAGTGTCTTTCAAAGTTAAGTAAATTTACTCTTTCAACTAAATGCATTGCTCTGATTCTTTGTATCAGCCCAGAGAGAATATTTTCAAAAATAGGCAACATTATTTTGCTAGAAATAAGTGAGTACAAGATTTTTTAAAGCACGATACAATAAAATGAAAATTCACGCCAGCTGCTAATAGAAATGTAAGTTGGTGTCATGATTCTAGATTAAATTGGCTACTAAGGCAAAAGATTTTAAACAGTTCCATATTTTTGATCCCGAATTTTATAATTAAAATGGTATTATAGCTGCAAAATTTAAAATATTTTTCTTAATTTTGGTTGTTGTTCTTATACTCCCATCCCAGTCCACCCCCCTAGTGCTCCCCTCCTCCCTCCCATTTCCACCCCACCCCCCTTAGTTTTTGTCCACGTGTCCTTTATATTTGTTCCTGTGACCCCTTCTCCTTTCCCCCTGAAATTCCCTCCCCTCTCCCCTCTGGTTACTGTCAGCCTGTTTTCTATTTCCATGTCTTTGGTTATATATATTTTTTTGCTTGTTTGGTTTGTTGCTTAGCTTCCTGTTAAAGGTGAGATCATATGGTATTTGTCTTTTATGCATATTGTAAATTTTGAGTGTCTCAACATTTTTTTCCTCTCATTCAGGGATAAGTAATGGAATGCCAGTTCATGTTCTTGGAAACTGAGGGCCTCTTTAACTGCTGCCGCTGCTGAAAAACACCGCAGAAAAAAAGAAGAGGACAAAAATGTTCCCTTTCCCTACAGCTGGAGACAAGTTAACACTGCTGTGAACATGCTAATGCATAGACTGGTTTTTATAAAGTAGAGAAATGAAGGACATTCTGAGAATTTTCTCTGTTTTTTGTCTTTTTTCTTGTTAGCACTATATAGATGTCCCCATTACCCCCTCTTTGCCCACCTTTACCCAGACCCCCCCACTCTGTCCTAAGGAATTTTCAGTTATCATTCTCTTGTCCAGTGTGATGCCTTACACTATAATGTGTGATCCTATTGTGTTTCTGTTGTAAAAATTGCCTTTGAAAGTATTTTTGCAAAACAGAGACACAAAGGCTTTAGCAATTATTGCTATATCCTGTGAAAATATGACCTATGACCCCGGAGTCAGGAGCTCCATTTATGTAACTTAAATATGTGTCTTCATAAGAAGACATAAATTGGCATATTTTTTTTCTAAAAAGATCAAACTCTTTTGAGTTTTCTCTGTGAAGCTACACAGTCTCATTGGCAATCCCCCTTCCCCAAATGGCTGGAAGTAAAATTAACCCACAATTCTATAGAGTTTCGGGGCCTTTGTAAAATTTATATTTACATTATCCTAAGAGATTAATTAGAAAAGTTGATTTAAAGAAACGTGGCTGCCCTGGCTGGTGTAGCTCAGTGGATTGAGCACAGGCCTGTGAAGCAAAGGGTCGCTGGTTCGATTCTCAGCCAGGGCACATGCCTGGGTTGTAGACCAGGTCCCCAGTAGGGGACCCATGAGAGGCAACCACATATTGATGTTTCTCTCTCACTCTTTCTCCTTCCCTTACCCTCTCTCTAAAAATAAATAAATAAAATATTTTTAAAAAGAAACGTGGCTAAGAATGCTCATTGAATGTTATTGATAATAGTTAAGAAAATCAGCAACATTCTTGACAGCCACAGGAGAACAGTCTGACCATTTGGCCATGTCAATCATAATACTACACACATCAGGCAATTGTGTCATAATTCCCAAGTTGTTGAAAATGTGACATGTGTCAAAGAAAAAAAATAAAACAGAACACTAAACTCTAAACATAGAGCCAAAGGATTAAAACTTTGCATATGCATTATGATTTGCACTGCACAGCAGAATTTGGGGTGATTTGCATCTCTTTCTTTATATTCCTCTGAATTTTCCAATCTTTCTACATTGAACACAATTTTTTGTAAATAGAAAATATTACTAAAATGTCATGATGAAAGCCAATAAATTACTTATAAGCATCCCAATATTGTTGTGTAGTATACTCAAATGCTACCTGACTTTTAACACTATTTTTTTCTGAATTAAAAAAATGTTAGGTGTAAAAAATGAAGGGATCAAGAAGTAAAAGTTGGTTTTTATAGAATAGTCATGGGGATGTGAAGCACACCATAGGTAATATAGTCAATAATATGCTAATAACTATGTTTAGTGTCAGATGGGTGTAGGATTTTCAGGAGGATCGCTTAGTTATCTAATGTCTAATCACTGATGTGTACACCTGAAACAAATATAATAATGTTGTCACTGTCATTGAGAATTAAAAATTATCAAAAATGTCAGTCTCAATGGGAGGTCAACTGATTTCTGTTGATGTTGCAATTGCTGTCTGTCTCTAAAATACTCTGCCTTCTTCTGAAGGGAACCATTGGTGAAAATCTGAATTTTTCTCTGTTTTTAAATTTTTTATCAATATTCAAGAAATCCTACACTAATTTAAAAAATCCCATTTTTCAAAACATAATTTGTTCCATTCATTGTTGGAATAATGAAAAACTTATAATATATCTCCTGAAGATTAGAAAGTCATATAGAATATATGGGCCAAACTGTAGGCCCAGTGAAATTTGAAATCAGTGTTAATGGCCTAATTTTTAAGAAAATTTAACACCTGGCTGCTGTAAGTCAGTGGACTGAGCACAGGTTTGCAAACCAAAGGATTGTAGTTTGATTCCTAGTCAGGGCACATGCCTGGGTTGCAGGCTACTTCCCAGCAGAGGACACATGAGAGGCAACCATACATTGATATTTCTCTCCCTCTCTTCTCCCCTTCCCCTCTAAAGATAAATAAATAAAATCTTTAAGGAAAAAAAAAGAAAATTTAGCAAATCACAAAAGCCACACCTAATTTCTGCAACAATTTATTAGCATTACCCAGAATTCTGTGCAGCATACTATCCCCCCAAAACAAATTCTTTGGGAAGAAATAAAGCTGCCTCCATACGTAGTCATGGCATGGCACCAAGACATCTATTTGCTTGCTTCTATTAGTTCGGTATCTTTCCCTTATTTTTTTATTCTGAGGTAGTTGGCATTTTCTTAGAGATAAGGTTTATTTCCAAAAGCAATAATCTCATAAACTGCTGTCAGTGTTCTCCCCACGGGCCTTCAAAGCAGGGAATGTCAGAGTACTCTCTAGAAGGAAGTTCGCCAGCTCATGGCCAGCATTTGATGCACAGGTCTTTCCTGTTGAATGTTTTGGGTAAATGTTTCATAATCACTTCCTGGGTGAAAATTAAGGCCGCCCTTTTGTCAGAGATAGCCAATGTCGATGAGTGAGCAGGAGAGTGATACTGGAGGGTCCCAGGAGCCACACAAATGGACCAAGAACAATGAGAGGAACTGCACATGTGGGTGACAAGTCACGAAAAATGGAAGGAAGAAGCACTCAGTGGGCTCATAGCTGGATCTGGATAGTGGTCCTCAAGGATCCCTTTCCTTTAAATATCAAAACACATTTAGAAACAAGGCCACCATTGTATGTCAAACACATTCTCATTTGCAAATGGTCACAAAGCGTACAACTGATAGAATGCAGTTGAGCAACTCAGCAATGTAGCACTCTTTGCAGGTGGTAAAGGGAGCAGCAAAGCAGAAATAGTATATTGATAGTCTTACAAATGTATAACTATGAATTAGAAGCAAGTTTACCATGGAACAGTGTTGACTATGCTAGGTAAGGTCTGTGGGGAAGTTAATCTTGGCTAAGGGTTATAAAAGAATCTATAATTTTTAGCTCAGAAACAAAAAGACGATAAAATTGCCTATTGATTTTTTCCCTGTGGTTTTTGCAATTTATGGATCCATTTCCTTTTGTATTTTCAATTGGCTAAGAATTAATGGTGAGAGTAATGCGGTGCCTAACCAACCTTACGCCTGGTATAGTCACATCTGCCTAGATGTCGTGGTATCTATCACTGAATCAGTTGTGCTTTGCCAAAGTTCATGAGGACTTGGCCGTGTCCAGGTGAGCTATCAGAACAGGCATGGGCCTGGAAGGAGGACTTTACAGGAGCATGAAGGAAAAAGCAATTGTATGTTTTGTGCAATTACAACAATAAAAAAGACAGAGCAAGAGAAACTGCTGTTGAGAGCTTCGCTTATTTTTTAACTTTATTTTTATTGTTGACATTCTTACAGATGTCCTCATTTCCCATCCCCTGTTGCCCACCTCCATCCAGCCCTCACCTAACCTTTCCCTGACCATCACCACTGTTGTATGTGTCTATGGGTCATGCATATGTGTTCTTTGACCAACCCCTTCGCCTTCTTTCTTTCAGTCCCCCCCTCTCTACCCGCTCTAACAGCTCTCAGTCTGTTCCATATATTCATGCCTCTGTTTCAGAGCTTTATTTAAAGCCTGAATAGCAGCAATTGCACCTATAACCAGTTTTCTGTAAATTATATTACAGCTATGATCCAAAGAATGTAGTGGAACACGCAGAAGAGGTCTGTCAGGAACAGAGAACCGGGTCCTGAAAATCAGAGGTCTGAACAGACAGCAGAGCTGCATGCGCAAAGCTCACAGTGCTGGTAAGAGATGAAACTAGAGGTCACTGTGGTAGACTGGAAGATGTCCCCCGAAGATATAAACATCCTGATCTCTGGCCCCTGTAAATGTTCCCTTGTATGGCAACAAAGGACTTTGCAGATTAAATCTCTTGAGATGGAGAGACCATCCATGATGATCTACGCAGGCCCTAAATGCAACCACATGTAACCTCATCAGAGGAAGGCAGAATGAATTTTCACACGTTCATAGAAGCAGAAGAGGCAGTGCGACCACAGGGGCAGAGGTTGGAGAGATGCGGTCACAAGCCAGGGAACACTGGGAGTTACTGCCCTCCATGCCCTTGCCTTCTCTGCTACCTTGGCAGTCCCACCATGGTACCGTATTGCTGTTATGTCATCTTGGCTGCTTCCTTGGCACCCTGTCTAATTTCAACCCCTAACTTCCATTTCAGTTCATCTTCCGTAATTTTACCAAAACAAAATCTAAAGTCTTTCAGTGAGATTCCTTCATTCCCACACAAATAGTGTGGTCAGGGTCTTTCCTCATCCCTGACAGATACTGAGTGTCACTGCACAGCCCAGCTACAGTTCCCTGAGTGAGGCATGCCCTCGCCTGCCTTCCGGTCTTGGTCCAAGATATTCCTATTTCCTTAGTGTGAAATGTTCTTCCCCAGCCACTCTACCCATTGAACCTTAACTTCTTCTTTTCCTCCACTCAGGCAGCATCAGAGAAGCCCTTTCTGACCCCTTCTTGGTGAGGGCACCCCCTTCTCTCCACTCTCAGTGCACCAGTTATGACCCTCATTGCAGCCTGCACCACCGTGCATGGACATGGCAGGTTTTAGTTTTGTTTCCACCACTAGGACCTTGCTTGGGGCTTATTTGTCTATCTCCACCACAATTCCTGGCTCATAAATGGATTCCAACACATAAATGTATGATTCATATAAGCACAGCTTCACAGGTACACCTAACCAGGTTTTGTCTCAATTCTGTTTAAGGGAGATGAGGGAACATACCAAGTTTAAAACAATAACATGGTAACAAGAATAATAGGAGAGAAACGGAGGCAATAATAGCAAAGCATATTGCCAAAAGGAAAAAAAAATGGATTAAGAAAGGATTCTTAAAAAGTAAAGTTACCTTTGCTCAGAAGGTAGTCTCTCCCTCTAGTCAATGACCAAAACAGCATCCTCAATTGCTTTGCGTTGACATAAGTAGACTGGTGCTGTCAAATTGTCAGGCAGTCTAGAAGAGAAGCAATTACAGCACCTGACTAGCAAAGATGACATACCCATGGCTGCAGTGTTTGCACATGAAAGTCTGCCTGCTCTTCCTCTAATTAAAAAGGACCCAATTTCCCTCTTTAGTATGCCTGAATACGGCATCGTTGTGATTGAAGTAAGTAAAAATGTGCACTTTCCTTCGCAGCACTGCAGATCTGATGCAGAGATGCAGACATTGCCTCCTCACAAGGGTGCCCAGCGCACACTAAGGAACAAAGGTTCAAGAAGCATGATTCTGCATTCAACTGTCTTTATACTGTGCTTGCTAGACTCAAAGCCATCTCCACATTTAATGAGGAAAGGCTTCAGGGGCAGTGTTTCCTTTTATTTGTTCTAACCCTGCCTCTTTGCCTGTAATGGAGCTCTGGTTTGCAGTCTCACTCACACCATTAATTGGGAACTGAGACGTTTGTCACAAACTGTGTCCATTTCCTCCTAAGAACTAGCAGCTCATTCTCCTAATCTTTAAAGAAGTGGGGTGCTGGGACAAGCGAAGGATCCAGCTTTATACCCCAGGTCTTGCCTTAACGCACAGTCAGCCTCTTCTACCCCCAGGGTAGGTCCTGGGTGAACTTTACCACCGGCTGGGCATGCATCCAAGATTGCCCTTCTAAGTCAGGATAGGAAAGAAGAAGGACTTCGGGCAGAAAGCCAGACCTGACAACCCGTCTGTGACCCCACTGCACCGAACATCGTCATGGTAGAAGATTGCCATTCTCCTCTTGGTTTTTATTTCCAGTTGGCCCTTGTTGCCTGGAGCTGTAATGGCTGCCCTCATCATTCTGATATTACTACACAACCTGTAACTCAATTTTTGAAATGTCTCCTCCATTGAAGAAGCAGAATCCTCTATTTAAAAGATTGCTATTGGCAAGTCAATAAACAGTTAACCCCATTTCTGAAATGGCCTGCTTACAAGAAAATGTTTACACTTCTGTCAATTTTGTTTTTAGTAGAATGTAAATGATAATTAGAGCAACATGGGCCATCATCTCTCTTGCGACTACTGACTCACAACATGTGCAATGACACAATGACATATTTAAAGATCCTTTGCCTGCGGGCTGGCAAGAGGATACATTAACCCCATTAGGATGAGAGCATTCTTTGGAGCAATTTCGACCACCAATTGCTAAGCTCTTAAGGCCTGTGTTTCTTGTGTTGAGTGCTGGTGGTTCTTTGGGGTTTAAGTGAGGGATTCACAGCCTTGCCAGGCACCCAGTAAGTGCATGTGACAGCTGGTAGGTTACAAAGAGTGGAGATGTTTCTGCTGGAAGAATATAGAGAGACTTATTAGCAACATGATATGTCCCAAAATACAGAAGTCCAGCAAGACTTTGTACAAACCGAGTCCAAAGTGAAAAGCCCAAATATCATAAGACATCTAGTCCCCTCCCAATTCCACACACTCTCAGAATCACGTGCCAGCAGGTGCAGGTGCAGCCGCAGAAGTTCCTGACACCTTGCCCCTACCAGTGGATGTTTCAGATTCATACCACCACCTGCAGGGTGAACATGTTAGTGGAGCTGGCTTCCATCCGGGACATTGTGAAAGAACTATTAATATTCTCACATAATTCGATTTATAACAATAGAGCACAGAAAACATCAGAGAGAAAGTCATTTTGTACAAGCCTTTTCTTCAAAGCTATTCTGCCATGAGAAGCCTGGCAGGAAAAGGAGACAGAAATTTCAAAAATAGTCTAACTGCGTTTTTTTAGTCTCCTTACATTTTAATATATATCAGTGTTTCTTTACATGAAAGGAATGTTTTTCTATATGCAAATACATTTCTCTCCATTTAGCTAAGTGTGTGTGCTCTGTGAATTTTCATAAGCAAGAATCTGGAAAGATAATAAGATGATGTTTGAACAATGTCAGTGCTGGTCCACAGGTATTTCCCTTTTGCATCTCTGAAACTGATTTTTTGTCCAAAGAGACCTATGACTACACAAGGAGGGTGGTGGGCATGGACAGGACAATAAGACCAGTCACTCAGATTATTAAAACTGGGAGCACCAGCTCCTAAATGGAGGAATACAGGTACACCTTAGGTTTACCTGGCACCACAGCTGAGAGGAAATTTCTAACCTTATCTGGACTTGTAGAAGGTGTGAGATTACAAACACAGGGTGTTTTGTTCTGGTTGATGAAGGAGCAGCCCTGCCAGCCCCAAGCAACACTACTCCCATTTGCTTTGTAAATTCCTTCCACTTTGTGGGTGTCTGACTGTGTTCAGATGAGTCCTGATCCAATTGATGATACCAGAGTTTTTAATTAAGCAAAGATTTAGGTCCCTACCTCAGAATAATTTAATGTAACTGTACCCCTGGGGGCAATGCTTATTTAAATGAACAAGGCTATGTGAAGTCAAACACTCATTTCCAAATATTATGCAACAGAGCAGCTCATAATTAAAAGAATGTCTGCTTCACATAACCTAAATGAATGTTTGGATTTCTATCACAGATGCTTAATGCAAAGCAAATGGAGTGAAAATATTCAAATGGGGTTAATTCATTAAACTGAAAATCATATTCCAGGAGGAAAATCAGAGGCTGTCATAGCAAATAGCACATAGTGTTTATGTGATGATCAATGCCAATATAGGGTCAGCAGACAACGCGCCGTGTTTTGTTCATTTGACTCATGGATCCATCTTTCTTATGGGGAAGTTTGCCAGCCTCGTACCTTAAAACTAACACTCTCCTGTTATTTGCAAAGCCAAGATCTTCCCCTTATTATCTGCATGGCCTTGGGCAAGTAATTTGCCTGAAACTATCCAGTGAAATTACCAACCTCCCTCAAAGAGTGAGAATAGAAAGAAAATGACACTGCTTGACAGTAGTATATATTATTAGTGTTATTTTTAAAGTCCATTAAAATTACTGTTTAAAATCAAGTGTGTCACCAATAAACATCCTTGACAGTTTTATTTCAATGGCTATATATCTATAACTATATCTCTCTATCTATTCTACATCAATATCTATTTCTATCAAGAAGACCTACAAAAGTTGTAGTTTCATAGAAACATTAAGCATCAATCAACCTAAAAGCTCCCTTGAACAGAGTCACTTGTAAAGAATATTATTTAAACTGGCACTGAGTCCCATCTCTCATAAAACCATCATGCATTCCAACGCACACTTCATATGTTTACACTCTATGTCTCCTCACAAATTCCAGCTCACATAACTCATCAATTTTCCCCAGTGTGCTAAGATCTGGACGTATGATTTCGCATGCATTATTTTTTTCACTCTTCATCAGAATTTTTAGGGTATTATGAACTCAATATTTTAAAATTAGAAAAGAGTGACCCAAACCATTTGAGGGCATCTCCAAGGTCACATTAGTGAAGAGAAGAAAAGCCAGTGTTTAACATTTGTATCACAACTTCTGGACCTGTTCAAATATTTCACATTGATGAATTGTCCAGACATCACCAAGGTGCTGAGTGCTCTGTGGACATCCAGACTGCATATGTGCGTGTGTTCCTCTCTGCCACATAGCAGCCAGAAGTCCCTCTAAAAACCACAGGCCTGGCCATGTCTCCCCTCTTGACCACCCTGTCAAGGGCTGGCCATTGTACTGAGGCTGCAATTTCAGAGTAGAACCCTTCACCATGGCCCTAGCCACATTCTGGTCTCATTCCTAAATGGCCTTGAAAGACAGTAAAGAGGAAAATCCTCCCACTGGGCAGAGCTTTGGGCATTGCACTTGGCCACCCTCTGTATATAGAAAGAGGAGTGACTATAGCATGGAATATATATTGAAGACTAGTGGAACAGAGATGAATGGCCTGACCAGCTAGTTAGAAATAGAAGACTGGATAACAAACCCAAAGAAGCCTGCATAGAGGAATGCTGATGGATGTACAAGAGTGGATAGACACAGAGCAGAGTAGTATTTGCATCATATAAAAGCATCTACCACAGAAGATGCTCTGAGCAACCAAGCAGTCAAAATGACTCAGCCAGTTGGCATCTACAAGTCTGTCATTGGCTTAAATCACAATAGATTCTTGTAGACTCTGAGCTTCTAGAGGGCAGGGACTCTGTTATATTGATTGATCTTTGTGTGCCAGGTACTATGCACTGTATGTGGCACATAGTAGGGAACTCATTATATGTTCATGGAAAGAATGAAGGTCATCACTTATTCAGCATCATCCTTTGGGTTGTTGCTTTGTTTTTTTTATACTTCTGCTTTCTACTTGGAAATAAGAGAAAAAAGCACAATTCATAAAAATAACTGTACAGTGTAAAAATCACTTATCTCATCCAGGGTCAAAGGTATTTGTCTTCAAAAAATGTGACACACTGAGAATGGTCATACAAAGTATGACCTCCATGCCTAGGCCCTGAGTCCAGTGAAGTAACAGGCTCCTGCCAGGCTTAGTGACAGTAAGGGAGTTAACTGTCTGTTTCTCCACATACCACAAACAACGTTCAGGGACTCTGAGTGCTGAAAATATGGAATAATAAACTTGTATTTATGGTTTAGCAAGAATAAAACATCAGTCTTTTTTTAGCTAATAATTGTATCAACCAGGTTTGGCAGCCTAAGGCTGTTTTTCTTCTCCCCAGACAAGGTCTTTCTTACATTAAGATATAAATAATGACAAAGCTTTTTTAGACCCAATAAGCCCACACACACTGTAAATTTATAGTTATTTTCCATCTGGAAAGACGATAAGTGTATCCTGAGAAGAAGAAAGACACCCTGAATTTCTTCAACTCTAAACCTAGTCTTTTATGAAAAATAAAAAGACAAAATTTTCAGCTTAAACGTGGTTCGTTACCCTGAAAATCTGTATGGAAATACATCTGAAACTTAATTTGCATTTTAATTAAGTAGACCCAAAAAATCACTTTAATCATAATGTAAGGCAGTAGTATGACGAGTAAAATTGGCTGTTCCTATGTACTCTTGTGGCTTGGAAAATAAGAACCTTCTAGCATGAAGGGGTAAAATGCAGTATAGACTATAAGGGTCTCTCAATCAGCATGTACAGTGATGCGCTCTGTGTTGCACCCATTCGTGCCCATCTTGAATCACCTCATCTGGACCTGGTCAGATCCAGATAGATTCTACCAAGAATCCCTCACAGTATCTGGCTCAGTGGCTTGAGAAGGCAAGAGTGTTTGCTAACTGAACAAAAATTCAGAGTGTTGTAGATTTAATATTAATGCAGTAGACTTAAAAATTTGGACCAATGTTTCTACTAAAGACAACCAGAAAACTTAGACACAATTTAAAAAGTCTGTTGGAAAATATTAGAGAAAGCTGATAAGGTAGTGACATATTCAGGAGTTGGATCCAGTAGATGATTTGAAGTCTAATTTCACTTAATAGCATCTTCCAAATTACGGAGAGAGCAGTAAAAAAGACTAAAAATAAGAGCAGTACTTCTGACAGCCTCACAGGACTATGGGGCAAAAAATAGACCCCACGTCATACAAACAGTGGACAGAGGTCCTGACAAGCTATCTAAGATCTAGTTGTGATACTTATGGAACACACCTCCAGGTACAAATGAGTTTTTAAAAAAGAAAGGAACTAGATTTCAAAGGCTCAGGCCCTGAGACTAGTTAAGGTGATGCCAGAATCTAGTGCCAATGCCTGCCAAAAGCAAAATTAAATTTAAAAAATAAATACTCTCTGGAGGACTGAGCCATCATTCTGGACCTCAAGGCCATTTATCCAATTCTGTATACAATGCTTTACACTCAATTAAAAATGGCCAGCATGCAATCAGACCAATAACATGAATTAAAATAAAGAAAAAAACAAACAATAGAAATTGATCTGCATTTTCAAAGATACAAAGCACAAGAATGAGGATTAGAGAAAGAAAATACAAGGGAATAGAGGGGGGAGACGGCAGCGAAGTAGGTGGGAGCTGAGTCCACTTGATTGTGCATCCAACTGGGATACTTACTTAGCTGATCTTCCAAAAAACAAAGTGAACAGCCAACAGAATCTTAGCTGATATGAGTTTGGAAGCCAAAGCGTGCAGAGGACACTTCAAAACAGGTGGTAAGAAGGTTTTATATGTGGACAGGGAGTGTTCCCAGGTCCATCAGACACTGCTGCCACAATGACAACATTGGACGAGAACCAGGTCAGTGATAGGCAGCCTAGCAGTTCCCTCCTCTCCCAGTGCAGAGAAATCACAGACCCTCACCAGGAGAGACTTGAACTTAAAGGAGAAACTTAGAGTTGCTAGGGGGGAAAAGGCAGGAGGCACACACACAGCTGGTGGCTCACCCAAGTTGGAGTGGCAGTCCTGGCTGGGACAGTGCCAGAGAGTAGGAGGGAGATCCTGGTAGCACCTGCAGCTGGGAGAGAAGGTGGGCCATGACTTGCCATGACTGAGATAGACTCTAAACTTGCCAAAGAGTTGGAGTGTGCAGAAAGGCTCCAAGCGACAGCCGTGCCTACAGAGACTCTTTTCAAAAGTGGAACTGAGGTTCACTGGGCAGGAACATTGCAAGGGCAGCTGCCTAGCCATCAAGGAGGGAGGAGTGTGCCTGTGGTTTGCTCCCACTCAGTGCACTCACAGATTGATCAAAGGGGTGCAAAGTGAGGTGGTTTGTTGGTGACAAATGGGCACAACTGCACAGAATGGAGAGTGCATCCCCACAGTGCTCTAAGGGAGCGGGCTGGAAAATGGGCACCTGTGATTATTGTAGCCCAGACTGAACCACCAGAAAGGGCAAACTGAGCCCAACCCTCCTCCCCACCACCCCATCTCCAGGAGCCTGGGAAGATCTGCAAAACCTGATGGACAGGCTTAACAACCAGCAGGGATTTTTATAGTTTTTTTTTTTTCCCCTGAAGAGTAAGACAGTAAGACCTGGAGCTTAGAGAAAACCACAGACAGACCCAGAAAGAAGTCAGAAGGTGAACACCAATGGCTGAGATAAATTTCACCTTGCTCTTCATCAGAACTTGCATGTTGTTTTTGTTTTTATTTCTTTCTTCTTTTCGTTTTTAGCAGGGGTTTTTTTGCTCCCTTTCATGTTGTATTTTAATTTTTGTTCTTTCATTTTATTCACATTCCAAATAACTCATTACTTTTTACTTTTTATTCAGATTACATACTTTTATCATATTATTATTCCAAATCCCACACAGCAATCCACTTCACTATCTTCCTGAGCTTTATTACTGTGGTGTAAGGTTAAATCTTATTTCCTCTCACACTGCACCATGTTCCTATCCCTCACTCTTACTGTTTCTCCTCCATCTAACCTGGCTTAAGGGCTCTTCTTTCTTCGGTCAGCTCACATTCTTTTTCCCCTTTTGTAAGTATCTTATTTCCTTTCCACCTTTTATAAACAGTGGTTTTTAGCAAAATACCATGATTATTATAGGAGTTCTCCAATGGGACTCCTATTTTATCATGATTTGTTTGTACTTTAAAACCCATAGAATACTTTCCCTCTGTTTTACTCCATTTCACCTTCCCCCTGCATCTCATCAGTTGAGTGAAGAATTTTATTTCATTTTTTTCCCTCTTTCACCCTGAGCTTTACTCCTTACTCTTATGTTCCCCCATCCTCTCAAAATCATTTTTCTTTACAGTAGACATCTCATACTTGCTTTTCAGTTTTGTACAGTATTCTTGGTACTGTTCCAAGTTTATTTAACTTCATTCAACTGTCATTGCTATTGACCCTGCTGTGGTTTTTCTGTAATTGTGCTCCTATTGGTCCAATACTTCTTCAGTTTTACTTCAAACTTTACAGTATACTTTTCCTTTTTTTTACCCCATTGTTCCCACAGCTCTTTTATGTTTTACTTACATATGAAATTTTGTTCTCTCTCTCTTTTTTTGCCTCGGTTCTGTCCTTACTCTTATCAATTCTCCTCCCTCTTACCATTCAATAAGATTTCCTCTTCTTTTAGTCATCTCATATTCCCTTTGTCATATCTTATAATATCCACAATCTGTCTTCTTATTAATAATAAATAATATCATTTATTAATAACAAACAATTTCTTATTATTATTTATTAATAATAAATCTCTATTATTAATAAAGGTTAATGATTAACCTTTATTAATCTTGGCTCAATTGCACTTGAGATTGCTGATGTGGTAGGGGGGTTCTTTTTGCTGGCATATGTTTGGTTGTCTGGTAATACTGCTTTGTTAACCAATACCTGTACAACAGCATACAAGACAAGGTGGGAGTTCTGGCTACCAGCAAGCCCGCTAGAGTTGAGAACCCATCAACAAAGAAGCCACCAACAAGTTAAGCCCAAGTACAACAAGAGAACCCACACAAACAGAAAAAGGGCAAAGCTAGAGCATCCAACAATGAGATCAAAGAGACTGCACCACTGAGTCCCACAGAACTTCTACCTCAGAAGTCCACCCCATGAAGACAGGCAGGCAAAGCGAAGCACCCCAAGATACAGAAACAAACAAAAAGACTAACCTGAAATGGGGAGACAAAGAAAGAGCCCCCAATTGAAAAGAATGAAGGAATCCCCAGTAGAAAAGCTAAATGAAATCTATCAGAAATACAATTCAAAAAAATGGTCATAAAAGTGCTCAAGGAGCTCAGTGACAACTACAGGGAACTGAGTGGTAACTACAGCAGCATGGAAAAGGAAATACAAACTATAAATAAGAACCAGGAAGAAATGAAGAATACAATATCTGAAATTAAAAAAAACACACACACACTAGAATAACTTACAAACAAGCTGGATGAAGGAAGCAGAGGACCAAATTAGTGAACTTGAAGACAAGGTAGAAAGAATAGCCAGAGAGAGCAACAGCGTGAAAAAGACTCAAAAAGTATAAGGATAGCTTAAGGGCAATTCAGGACAACATGAATGGTAACAACATTTGAATCATAGGAACACCAGAAGAAGAAGAAAAGGAGCAAGGGATAGAAAACCTGTTCAAAAAATAACGACAGAAAACTTCCCTAACTTGGAGAAGGAAATAGCCTTACAAGTTCAGGAAGCACAAAGGGTCCAAATCAAGATGAACACAAAGAGGTTTACTCCAAGACACATCATAATTAAAATGCCAATTTTGAAAACATAGAGAGAATCTAAAAGCAAAAAGGGAGAAACAGATAGTAACATACAAGGAAGCTCCTATAAGGCTAGCAGCTTTACTTATATCCGACAAAATAGATTTAAAAACAAAGGCCATACAAAGAGACAAAGGTCATTTCATAATCCTAAAGGAAAGAATCCATCAGGAAACTATAAACATTGTAAATATATATGCGCCCAACCTAGAAACACCCAAATATAGGAAAATCTTGGAGGACTTCAAGAAAGATACAGACAACAGTACACTTATAATAAGGGATTCTAACACCCTATTCTCAACAATGGACAGATCTTCCAAACAAAGAATCAACAAGAACATTGTGGTATTGAACAACATGCTTTATCAAAGTGGGTTTAATCGATAATACAGAACCTTTCATCCCAAAGAAACAAAATATATGTTCTTTCCAAATGCACATGAAACATTTTCAAAGCTACACCACATGATGGTACACAAAACAAGCCTCAACAAATTCAAAAAAACTGAAATCACATCAAGCACTTTCTTTGATCACAAGACTTAAAACTAGAAACAAACCTCAACAAAAAAACTCAGAATCTGTCAAATACTTGGAAATTGAATAACATGTTATTAAACAGTGAATGGGTAAATAATGTCAAGGAAGAAATTAAAAAGTTTCTGGAAACAAGTGAAAATGAACACACAACAAACCAAAACCTATGGGACACAGCGAAGGTAGTCCTGAAAGGGAAGTTCATAGCAATACATGCCTACCTAAAAAACACAGAAAAATTTCAAATAATCCTACATCTACAAAAACTAGAAGAATAACAACAAACAAATTCCAGAGTGAGTAGAAGGAAATAATAAAGATTAGAGCAGAATTAAATGATCTAAAGACTAAAAGAACAATCCAAAGGATCAATAAATACAAGAGCTGTTTTTTTAAAAGATAAACAAAATTGACAAGTCTTTAACCAGACCCATCAAGAAAATTAGGTGATAAAATATTAGAGATGACCCAAACAAATAAAATCAGAAATTAAAAAGGCAAAATTACAACTGACGCCACAGAAATAAAAAGGATTTTAAGAAATTACTGAAAACAACTATATACCATATTATTTAAAAATGTAGGTGAAAAGAACAAATTTCTAGATACATATAATCTTCCAAAACTGAGTCAAGAAGAAGTGGAAAGCCTGAATAGACCAATATCAGCTAATGAAATTGAAGCAGTAGTCTTAAACTCATACCACACAAAAGCCCTGTGCCAGATGGATTCACAGGAGAAGTTTACCAAACATTTGGAGAAGAGTTAACCCTAATTCTTCTCAACCTATTCCAAAAAATTCAAGAACAAGGAAGACTCCTGAACTCTTTTTATGAGTCTAGTATTATCCTAAATCCAAAAACAGATAAAGACATAACAAAGAAATAAAACTTCAGGCCAATATCACTGATGAACATAGATGCTAAAATCCTCAACAAAATATTGGCAAACAGCATCCAGCAATACATTAAAAAGGTTGTACACCATGATCAAGTGGGGTTCATCAAGTGGGGTTCATCAATAAATATCATACACCACATAAACAATATGAAAGATAAAAACCACATGATTATATTGACAGATGCTAAAAAAATTGATAAAGTACAGTACCCATTTATGATAAAAAACACACAGCAAAGTGGGAGTAGAGGAAGCATACCACAACATAATAGAGGCCATATATGAGAAACCAACAGCCAACATCATACTTAATAGGTAAAAACTAAAAGTTTTCCCGTCAAGATCAGGCACAAGACAAAGGTGTCCACTTTCACCACTTCTAGTAAACAAAGTATTGCAAGTTCTAGCCATAGTTATCAGACAAGAAAAAGAAATAAAAGGCACCCAAATTGCAAAGGAGGAAGTAAAGCTGTCATGGTTTGCAGATGATATGATAGTGTACACAGAAAGCCCTATAGGCTTCACCAAAAAACTGCTCAACCTAAAAAATCAATTTGGCAAATGGCAGGATACGAAGTCAATATCCAAAAATTGAAGGCATTTTTGTACACCAACAATGCAATGATCAGAAACAGAAATTAGGAAAAAATCTCATTTACTATAGCAACAAGGAAAATAAAATAGTTAGGAATGAACTTAACCAAGAGGTAAAATATCTGTACTGAGAAAACTACACAACACTGAAGAAAGAAATTAAGGAAGACACAAATAAATTGAAGCATGTACTATGTTCATGGATTGGAAGAATTAACATCATTAAAATGTCCATACTACCCAAAGCAATCTATATATTCAATTCAATCCCTATCAAAATACCAATGACATTTTTCACAGATACAGAACAAATATTTCAAAAATTATTATGGAGCCATAAATGACCTGAATAGTCTCAGCAATTTTGAGAAAGAGGAAGAAAGTAGGAGGGATCACAATGCCTGATATCAAACTATATTATAAGGCCACTGTAATCAAAGCAGTCTGGTACTAACATAAGAACAGACACATAGACCAATGGAATAGAATAGAGAGCCCAGAAATAAATCTCTGTCAATATGGTCATTTAATACTTAACAAAGGGGGCAGGAACATAAAATGGAGTAAAAATAAACTTTTCAATAAATGGTATTGGGAGACTCTAGACAAGCACATGCAAAAACATGAAACTAGACTAACAGCTTACACCATACACCAAAATAAACTCAAGATAATTAAAAGACTTAAGGTAAGTCATGACACCATAAAAGTCCTAGAGGAAAACATAGGCAGTAAAATTTCAGATATCCCATGCAACAATATTTTCACTGATACATCCCCTAGGGCAAGGACTATAAAAGAAAGAATAAATAAATGGGACTACATCAAATTAAAAAGCTTCTGCACAGCTAAAGAAAACATCAACAAAATGGAACAGGAACTTCGGACAAGGGTTTGATTTCCAAAATACATAAAGAACTCACACAACTCCACACCTGAAGACAAACAATCCAATTGAAAAATGGGTGAAGGACCTGAACAGACACTTCTCCAAGGAGGACATACAGAGGGCCCATAGACACTGAAAAAATCTCAGCATCACTAGCCATTAGAGAGATGCAAATTGAAACCACAATTGAGATACCACTTCACACTGGTCAGAATGCCATCATTAATAAATCAACAAACAAGTGCTGCCAAGGATGAAAAGGGGACCCTAGGACACTGCTGGTTGGAATGCAGACTGGTGAAGCCACTGTGGAAAACAGTATGGAATTTCCTCAAAAAACTAAAGGTGGAACTGCCTTTCGATCCAGCAATCCAATCCCACTACTGGGACTATACCTTAGAATGCTGAAATACCAATTCAAAAGAACCTATGCACCCCAATTTTCATAGCAGCATAATTTACAATAGCCAATTGCTGGAAGCAACCTAAGTGCCCACCAGTAAATGAGTGGATACAAAAAACTATGGCACATTTACACAATGGAATACTATCCAGTAGAAAGAAAGAAGGCACTCCTACTTTTCCCAACAGTGTAGATGGAACTAGAGAGCATTATGCTAAGTGAAATAAGCCAGATGGTGAGAGACAAGTACCATATGATCTCACCTATAAGTGGAAACGAATCAACAGCAACAAAAAAAAATGAGCAAACCAGAACTAGAGACTTGGAAATAAAGAACAAACTGACAGTGACCAGAGAGGAGGGGAGAGGGAATAATAGGGGGAAGGAGGGGGAGGGGCAAGCAAAAGAACACGAATAGAAGACTCATGGGCACAGACAACGGAGACGGTGTTGACTGTGGGAGTTGCGGGGGATAGGGTAGTGGTCAGCAATAGGGAAAGAAGCAGGACAACTGTGACTGAACAACAACCACAAAATATTATAAGTAATGCACATCTAAAAAAAGGAAAGAACAAGAAGCTATAAAATCAAAATTAAAACAACTAAATTTAAGGATTCATTAGATGGATTATCAGCAGATTAGACTCAGATAAAGAGAAAAATCAGTGAGCTGTAAGACGAGAGAGAAAAAATCCAGAATGAAGCAAATAATTTAAAGAAGAGAATTTTTTTAAAAAAGAAGAGGGGTTGAGCAAAAATATCTAATATATGTAATTTTCCTACAAGGAAAGAAGATTTAATGTAAAAGTAGAAACAATACTTGAGGAAAGAATGGATGAGAATTTTCATAAATTCATGAAAAATGTGAAGACACAAATTGAAAAAGCCCCTAAATTCCCGAGCAAGACAAAAAAGAAAGCCTCAAATTTCAGAGTAAAAGTAAAGAAAATCAAACAACAACAAAAAATGTTCATATAGGCCAGGAAGAAAAGAGATGAACTTCAAAGAAGCAATAAGACTTGGAACTCACTTCATAACAGGAACAAACATAACTAGAGAAAAATGCAATGATATATTCATGCTGTGAAGAGAAAAAGAAAACAAACTAGAAGTCTACATCCAAAAAATAAATTCCTTCAGTTTAAAGTATGTAGTTCAAAAAATAACAACAACAGACTGAAAATGTATAATTTATTACTAACAGATCTGCAAGACAGGGAATATTTTAAAATGCCTTCAGGTAGAAGAAAAACGATTTCAGTTGAAAGTTAAAGATGCATGAAAAGATAAAACTAAAATTAATAAAAAGGGTAAACATGTGTAAAACTGAAAAATATTGGATAATAAGTAATATTAATAACATTTGAATGTTAACATGTGTGTAGGGCAATGGAATGATATTTATAAGTGGGTGAAATAGAGATAAAGCATTCTAAGGTCCTTGTATCATCTAACAAGAGGGTGAAACACCAAATAATATCAGACATTAATGAGTCAAGGTTGAAGGAAACAACTAAAAAATAGTAAAACAATATATAATTTCTTAGCTTATAGAGAGACATATAAAATCCATCTGTCATGAGTTTAGTGGCAGTAATGTCTCCTTAATAATTAGAAGCTAATGAGTAGTCTGCTTCCAATTATTTTTGATAGCAAAATTACAATGCATTACACCTTAACCAACACCCCTAATCAATGCCCTAAAGTGTTGCTAAGACACAGTAAAACAGATCACACCTATCTTTATCACAGAGTAGTTGCTAGTGTGATTGAATTTACTAACACTGTCTCTCACAGCCAGCTGCACAGCCAGATGCATGATGTCTGTATTGACAAATGGTTTGTTTTTCAAAGAAGCTCACACACATGATTCCTTATGTTCTACCAGCTTTATATAATGACTTTATTGAGATATAACTTATATTTTATTTTGAGTTTTCAAGTTTTAGCTCCTGCATTTATAGATCAAAAACTCATTTCAAGTTTGTATTTATGTATGGTGCAATGTAGCTGCCCAACTCCATTTGTGAAAAAGATTACTCTTTCCCCGTTGAATGGTTTTGATACACTTGGAAAAGAAGCAATTGATGATAAATTTGAAGGTTTGTGGACTCAACTCTGTTTCATTGTTCTGTGTGTCAGTGGGTCAGCCTTAGGCCAGCACTACACTGTCTTGATTACCATGACTTCGCAGTAAGTTTTGAAATCAAGAAATGTCAGTCTTCCAAATTTATTTTTATTTTTCAAGATGGTTTGGGTTATTATGGGTCCTTTGAATTTTCATATAAATTTTAGATCAGACTTCCAATTTATGCAAAGAAGCAATCTAGAATTTTGATAAGGATTGCAGTAGATTTGTAGACACACTGCAGGTATACTGCTATCTTAATTTTAAGCCTTCCAGCCATAAGTATGGCATATCTTTGTATTTATATAAGACTTTTTATTTCTTTCAATGGTACTTTGTAGTTTGCTAAGTGTAAGCTTTGCATTTCCTTTGTTAAACTTATCTTTCAGTATTTTGTTAATATTGTTGATGCTATTGTAAATGGGATTATTTTCTTAATTTCATTATAAAATTGTTTTGCTAGGGTATAAAAATTCATTTGGTTTTTGCATATTTTTTCTTGTGCCCTGCAGCCTTGCAGGACTCATTCACTCATTCATTACACATAGTAGTATTTTAGTGTAATGAGTAGGACATTCTACATACATGATCCTGTAATCTGTGAACAAAGATCATTTTAATTCTTCTTTTTTAAACTGGGTGCCTTTTTTTATCTAATTCTTCTGGCTTGAATCTCCACTACAATGTTAAATTAAATCGAAGTGGTGAGAGCAGACATCTTTGCCTTGGTTCTGCTGATCGTAGGGGAAAGCACTCAGTCTTTCACCATTAATTATGATGCTACCTGAGGGAGTTTTGTAGAGTATCTTTATCAGACTGAGGAAGTTCCATTTACCACCTAGTTTCATGTGTGTTTTCATGATGGAGGGATATTGTGTTTTTTTTTTTTAATTCATTCTCTAGGTCTACTGAAGGGGCTTCCTTTTAATTTGGGGTTTATTTTTTTATTCTATTGATATGATATATTCACTGACTTTTAGATGTTAATCTAACATTGAATTTCTGAGATTAATACCTATTGGTCATGCTGTGTAATTATTTTTATATGTTACTGAATTCCATTTGCTAGTATATCCTTAAGGACTTTTACATCTACACTTATAAGAGATAATGGCTTGTAGTTTTCTTTTCTTATAATGTCATTGTCTGTTTTAGTATCAAGCTAAAACTAGCCTCACAAAATAGGTTGAGAAGTGTCCCTGCCTTTTCTATTTGTTTGAAGATTTTGTGAATAATTGATTCTAATTCTTCTTTATATGTTTGCTTAAATTAACCCACGAAGCCATCTGGGCCTGGACTTTGTGGCAAGTTTTAAATTACTTGTTACTGATTTATTTCTTATAGGCCTGTTCAGACTTTCTAATGCTTTGTCTACGCTGGCAGTAACAGAATGGAATGTCTTATATAAGTGTGTGTGTGTGCCATTAACCACACATGAAAGTATCTAATCTAATGCCTAGAAATAAATCTAACAAAATACATGTATGACTTCTTTGCAGAAAACATTATTTAAAGAAATTACAGAGCACAAAATTATATGAAAAATATTCCAAGTTTATCAATTATAAAATAAATTTTTAAAGTGAAAACTCTTCACAATTAATCTATAGAGTCAGTGCAATACCAAAGCAGTATAAATCAAAAAGCCAATTTAAAAATTTCATAGAAAAGCATAGGAATGAGAATATCAAAGATACCCTTGAAGCAAAGTAAAAGCACTAAGTGGGAGAACTTATTTTACTGGAAAACCATAGAAAGTCATAATAAGAAGCACAGTGCTGTTCTGGGACGAAGATAACAAACAGATACATAGAAGAGAATGGAGTTCAGAAGCAGACCACACAGATACGGACAACTGATTTCCAACAAAGGCGCATAAGCAATGCCGTAGAGAAGCGGAAGTCTTCAACAAACCGCCAGTTGAATGACCATCTGAAAATGAAACCTGACTCCTGCCTCACACTGAATTAAATTCCAAGAGGGTTGTGGAGCTAAATTTGAACAAAAAACAAGTATGCTCTTATAAATGAACAGAGAATAATGTCTTTATGACTTCAGAATAGAAAAATACTTCAAAATAGAATACGAAATTAACTATAAAAATAAAGAAGACATTGAAATAAAAAATGGAATGACAGTATCCAGAGGGGAGAGGGGAGGGAATTTCAGGGAAAAAGGGAGGGGATTATAGGAACAAGTATAAAGGACACATGGACAGAAACTAAGGGGGGTGGAAATGGCAGGGAGGTGGGGAAACTGGGGGTGGGGGGGCGCGTCGTATGGGAGTAAACGACAGAAAACTGTACTTGAATAACAATAAAAAAATAAATAAAAATAAATAAATAAAAATAAAAATAAAGATAGATAATTTCAACTCAATTTAATGGTTTCTATTGATTAAAAAGAAATCACAAACTTTAGAATGTGGAAAGACAATCCAAAGAGCGAGACAAGATATTTACAACATATGTAATGAGAAAAGGTTAATATTTAGAATAAGGGACCGCCTACATATCAGTATACAAAACCATAGATGCCACAAAAGCAGGCAAGCGATTTGACCAGACATTTTGCAAAAGAGGAAATCAATATCCAATGTCATTTTAAAATGTGTTCCAGATAAATTACAATTAGGGAGATGCAAATTAAACCTACGATGAACTGAAACTCTACCTACAAGAAGAGTTAAAATTCAAAATCCTAGGATATTACATTTCACTAAGGATTTAGAGCAACTGATTTTTATCAAGTGATAGTGGAAGTTTAAATTGACATTAGTACTTGGAATTGTCTACTGAAGTTGAAAAAACATAGTCTATAACCCAGCAATTCTACATTCCTAAAAAATGTTAAGTATATGCAAATAAGACATATGAACAAATTGGTCATAGAAATAACAGCAGTTAACCCAAAACTGGAAATAATTCAAATGTATTTTAATGATCTATAGGATAAATTAAATTATAATATATTCTTACAATTTTGCTAAAAAAACTCTATAACTATGTGGTAAAATGAACAAATATGGTGTCAAGCAAAATTATCTAAATCTTCCCAGGACAAAATATTTCAATTTGTCATTTCAAAGAAGGAGATTAGAAAAGGACAAGAAGGAATACCAGACTTGTCACTTTGGAATTGGGCACCTTGCTATGTAACAGGACCCATCCTGTAAAAGATCAGAAACTGAATGTTAGTTTATTAGAGTAAAAAAAAATTTCCACCATGGCTGCTGTGGCTCAGTGGAGTGAGTGCCGGCCTGCAAAGAAAAGAGTTGCAGGTTAAATTCCTAGTCAGGGCACATGCCTGGGTTGGAGTCCAGGTCCCCAGTGGGGGGCACATGAGAGGCAACCACACATTGATGTTTCTTTCCCTCTTTCTCCTTCCCTTCCTCTCTAAAAATAAATAAATAAACTTTTAAAAAAAGAAAAAGAAAAAAATTTCCCCACCTACTACCATCAGGCAATGTTGGTTGAAACCAAGCATAACATGAAATTAAACAGCTTTGTGTTCTTCCTTTTGCATTTTGATAGTAATTTAGGAGAAAATATATATATTTCAACCCCCACATTTCACATTGAAGCCAGCTTCTTATTGACAGGGCTGAACTAAGACCTAACCCTTCCAGACAAACAATGTTTTTGTATCCTTCAAAGTAATATTCCTTAAAGACAAAAAAAACACACAAGCAAAAATGTTGTGTTCATTTGGGGCTAATTAGGATACACTTATTAATGCATCTGCAGATCCAAAATAGATAAAATTCTCACTCATTTAGTACTCACTTTTCCTTTTTACATGTTTTCACCTTGCTACAGTTAAGCTTTTTTATGTGAAAATCTGTTAGTTTGATTTTAGTGCCACGGATTTTAGATAAGATTTATGAAGACATAGCTATAAATTTTTTAGACAAGAGTTAGAGGAATGTGAAAAAATAATTCTAAGATGCAATTCTTCACAATTAGGTCACAGCCTCTGTTTGTCAGGGAAAATTTCCAACTCTCCACATTGGTACTTTTCCACTCAAACAATGCCACTTTGCTGGTTCATATTTAAAACAGAGCTGGCAGGATAGAGTGTTCTTTTCTCACAATATCATACATTGGGAAAGGGAAATACAATATAAAGAGGACTTCTTGTCTGCAATATTTTAAAGACACTATACATGCACTTTCCCATTTTCATCGAAAGACAAGGCCAATAGATCTAAGATGTCCCATGGCAAATTAGTATTTACAGGACCATGAATGTTTAAGTGGCATTCAAGAAAAATAATTTATGTTCATCTATTCTTTCCCAATAAGAGGTTTATCTTTTCATCATGTCCTTGAAGAGATTACTGGAGAGGGAGGTGATTCCTAGCGCCTATCCCCCCACCAGGGGACTTTTTCTTATGGCTCCTGAGTTGTGTGGTGACCAGCCTCTGAACACCAGAAAGTGAATCAGACTCTCATGATTCCAATGGGAGGCATTGGCCATCTGGTCCAGTCAATTCCGAAAGCCCCCACTGGCCCCGGCCAGATTAGATGGAGCAGCCAGATGGCTGGCAGCTCCCTGTACAGGGTCTCTAATTTTAGTCTGGAGTAGGAACGAGCTGGGTTCTTCTCCTGAATGTCAA
>PVKM010001798.1:0-62238 GCA_004027735.1 Carollia perspicillata
CATTCCCGTCACCCCTTTTCCTTTCTTTTCCTTAAGGGCTGGTGGGGATTTCATTGAACTGCGAGTGGGGGGAGCCAGTGGACATCAGTAATCCCAAGGACATAGAAGCTGCCGAGCGATACCTACAATTCTGCCTGGGCTGGTTTGCCAACCCCATTTATGCCGGCGACTACCCCCAGGTCATGAAGGAGCATATTGGTGAGCCGAGATCCATTTCAAAGTCCAGATACCCCAGCAATCGTACTGAACTCATGTGAAATGACTAGAAGGCGCGGGGTAGAAGGCACTGGGCTTGAGTGAGGTATTCAAGGGATAACCTTGCCCCCAAAGAACTGAGAACTGGTTATTTGAATTAGGGGTATGTGGGGGGGTAGGGAACACCCAAGCAAATCTCCAGAAGTTTAGAACCCAGGAGAAAAACTCAGCAAGTGTCAGCTGCTCTCTTGTGTGTCCGGCTGTCCTGTCTTCCCCATCGCACTCCATTTTAACTGTAGTGAAGTAGGAGGAAGAAATCAAAGACACAGTTGTGGGTGGTGTCAGTTGTAGTGACAGTTCTTTCTGACACTTAGGAAATTCCCTCCAAGCTCTGGTTTCCAGTGTCAGAGAATAAAGACAGGTAGAGCTCACAAGGATGCATTTAAGTGCCACATAACAGAAAACCCCAACTAAAGTCACTTGGAAAGTAGGGAATTTATCATCTCACCCAAGTCCAGAGGAGGATGGTCCAGGGCTAGGTTAATCCAGCCCTCGGGGATGTCTCTGGGGACTCAGGTTCATTCCATCTTTCCACTCTGGCACCTCAACTTCTATGGCCACAAGATAGCTGCAACAGCTCCAGGCATCACATCTTTACACATCAACACCCAAGGGCAGAAAAAAGGAAATAGTTCTGTCATATCTGTTTCTAACAAGGAGAATCTCCCCAGGAAACAGCTTCCACCCAAAGCTGCTTCCCTTTCATGCCTCAAGGGACGGCACCATATGCCCTGGAGTGCCCTAGACCACCAGGACAAGGTCTTCAGAGGCCAGGGAGGGGCCGGGACTCGCGTAAAGGATACGGGTCCTTGGAAGAGGGCACGGAAGAAGACAGACATGGGACTACTGGGCAGGCAACCCGCAGTGTCTGGCCATAGGAAGCTAAATGTATTATCTCTGTGTGACTTGGCGGTATCAGCCCACACCCCACTAAAATACAGAGAGACAAGGATGACACTGAAATAGGTTACAATCTCATGCAACACAGCTATCCCGGATATTTGAGAACTGACAACATGTCAACATTTTCCCTTTCTGAAGCACCATTTATCAGGCTTATCTGGTTCCAACTCTGCCACTAACCAGTGAGTGACAGGACAAGGTGCTTCACCTCTTTGGGTGTCAGCGTCATCATCTGAAAATGAAGGATTAGACAAAACCTCTAAAAAAATCTTTTGACAATAACCAGTTGTGTGGCATGTCTATACACACACGCTCCAAACCTTGGGAACGATTTCCTCGAGACGCACAAGGACAAAGCCCTGGTGACCAGAGACAATGCCTGTGCTCCTGTAGGCACAGCCCATCGTGCGCAGCGTGTGCTCGCTCGCCCTGGGCCTCAGAGGCCATCGCAGGAGCCGCATGGGATCACACTGAAAGCTAAACAGATTATTTGTCCCAGAGCAGACCTTGGCCGAAGGCCAATCACCGCAGACAACTCTGTGATAACTCAAGTGGAAACTGGGCTGAACTCTTCCTTTGTGCAAAGTAGAGAGAAAGATCCTCTGAGCAGTTAATATTTTCTTTAGTAGTGAAAGCATCTGCTTGAAATCTTGTTCACAAATTACTTCCAGGCATCTCAAGCACCCTTTTATTCACAATAAACATGAACAAAAGTAATTCTAGACCAATGCTGACCAACTTTGGTGATGATGGAAATGTTATGAATAATGTATATATACACAGATATGATATATACAGATACACATTATGCAGATAATGTATATCTGTGCTATCTATCCAATGACAGCCTGTAGCCATTTGTCTATTAAAATTAAAATAAAAAATTCAGGACTTCAGTGTGACCGAATTAAAGATGCAGTCATGCTATCTTTAATTCAGTAGCCATATTCAAAGAGCGGCATGTGGCAAGTGGCTATTGTATTAAAGACAGTATGGTGGCGATAACTTGTGGTTTTTCTCAAGTTACTAAATTTAGCTGAATCTAATAACATGCTAATAGTTTAAAGGTATTTAATAATACAAACTTTTCACTTATTTAAGTCAATAGCCTCTGTGGAAACATTTTTATGGTTATATTTTATATCAACTCATAAAAATGTTACTTTTATTTATTCATTTAAAACTTTTTGCATAGAGTATATAACGACATGCATGTTTCAAATATTTTAAAGTACAAGAAAGTACAAGTGAGCCTTCTGACCCGCCCCTTCCCCATTGCCCTCTCCTCCCTAGGAGGGAGCACGCTTCTGGGCATGGACTGTGCGCATGAGCAAAGGCGCTGCTGCTAGGCGGTACTGGTTATCGTGCTCATTGTAGGCAACACCGTGCATCTGTTTCTTTCAAGCATGTATCTTGGCATTCTTTCCATGTTGGTATACAAAGTACTGCCTCATTCATTCCAATGGCTGCAATGTCGGGCACTGAGGGATATCCCATCATTTGTTTGAGCAGTCTCTCCTGACAGACATTTAGATTGTTTCTAACCTTTTGCTGCTCAATCTACAGTGAAGATCCTGGTACTTATATCCTTTTACAAGTGTGAGTAAAATGTAGGGTCAACAGATTTGTAATTGATCAGCGAAAGGACATATATAGTTACAATTTTGAAAGCTGGGACAAAATTTCTCAGTACAGAGGTATACCAACTGACTTACCCTACAACAAAGCACGAACACGACCGTATGTCCCCCCACCGCGCACTGGCCTCGCAGTTCCCTTCCCAGAGGCAACCAAAGTCACCACTTTTTGATGTAATGAATAATATAGGAATCCAATTCTACTATTTTCCAGATGGCTACACACATGTCTTCATACCACTTACTGAATAATCTATGAAAGTATTACTTTTAAGCAGTATAAACTTCTAAATTTTTGGACAGTATTCAAATGTCAAAATTCCAGTTTGAAAAGCTAAGGTTACATTTTCCATACAAATAAATCCCAAAGCCCAGGATTTGGATGAAAGGTTTTATGTCAACATGTCAGTATCATCCTAGTACATAAAATGATTGTGAGAAGGTAAAACTTTGTTAAATTCTTTTTCTCTTTCAATAGGAAGAAAGAGTGCAGAGCAAGGCCTGGATATGTCGAGGTTACCAGTGTTTTCACTCCAGGAAAAGAGCTACATTAAAGGCACATCTGATTTCTTAGGACTAGGTCATTTTACAACTCGGTACATCACAGAAAGGAACTACCCCTCCCGCCAGGGGCCCAGCTACCAGAACGATCGTGACCTAGTAGAACTGGCTGACCCCAACTGGCCTGATACGGGGTCTCAGCGGCTATATTCTGTGCCATGGGGATTAAGGAGGCTCCTCAACTTCGCTCAGGTGATCATTACACTAAGCTGTTTAAAAGGCATTTTTGACCTTGGAATTCAGGGTCTTAAGAGCTTAAGGGCAGGTGCTTACGCTTAAAGTTAACAAAATAAAATAAATCCAGTTACATTTCAGAGGCTGATTTCGACCTTATAGACTGATGCCTACTATAAACAACCATTTCAATGTAGACAACTGTAACTAAAAGTCTTATCCCACATTTGGTTATTCTGCCGCCCTTCTCACCTGAAATGGAATATGTGGGAAAGAACAAGACCTGAGGTACATTTTCTCTACAATGAGGCTGATTTATTGAGAAATGTATTCTTTCATGTGAACTAGACCTCTGCTTGCATTCATCTCTAAATAAATGTGTGAACTGGCATTTACTAAATACTAAACACACATGGTTAAAATACAGCAGGCTTGAACACGTGTCTATATGTACCTCAGACTGAGAAACCCACCTATAAGTTGGATTTTTAAAAGATATTTATTACTATGACTCACTTTCAGACTCAATATGGTGATCCTCCCATATATGTGATGGAAAATGGAGCATCTCAAAAATTACACTGCACTCAATTATGTGACAAGTGGAGAATTCAATACCTTAAAGGATATATAAATGAAATGCTAAAAGGTGAGATACAAACCAACACAGTCTTCATACACATGATTGTCTAAAATGTGTTTCTAAATGAAAACATTTACCTTCCTAATACTACTTTCCCAAGTAAATGAAATGTATTAAATATGGAATAAATTCTTTGCAGCTATAAAAGATGGCGCTAACATAAAAGGGTATACTTCCTGGTCTCTTTTGGATAAGTTCGAATGGGAGGAAGGATACGCAGATAGATACGGATTCTACTATGTCGAATTTAAAAACAGAAATAAACCGCGGTATCCCAAGGCTTCAGTTCAATATTACAAGAAGATTATCACCGCCAATGGCTTTCCCAATCCAAGAGAGGTAGGACTCATCTTCCACCTTACTCATTCTGGGTTTTAGAAGAGCTAGGCAGCACCTCTCTCCGCCTTCCTCCACGAAAGAGGACGGGGTATGTGGGAGCATGGCCCTTTGGTCTCTTACCCTAACTGGTACAACCTATTTGTTCATTTGTCTACAACAGGGTAAGCACATCTTAACATTTACCCCTAACATGCAGAATATTAAGGGCAGACTACAGTAATGCAGGAGTGCTGTTTGTTTAGGTTATATTAGTCCAGAAAGACTTTAAGTGTTATTCTAAATATTTTATCTTTTTACTATATTTGTATTGATTTTAGAGAGAAAGAGAAAGAAACATTGATTTGTTATTCCACTTATTGATGCACTCATTAATTGATGTGCCTAATTAATTGATGAATTGTATGTGCCTTGACCAGGGATTGAACCCACAACCCTGGCATATCGGGACAATGCTCTAACCAACTGAGCTGCCTGGTCGGGGCTACATGTTGAATCTTAATGTACACAAATATTGCCAATTCTTCAATAATATACAATGTTCTCTATTAGCTCTCTATGCTACTAATGACAATAGAAGTTGTAATTTAGAATGTCTTAATAAAAATAATTACAAAAATAAATTTCACTTATTTACCAACATTCTTTTAGGGTGACTCCAGTGAGAACATGGAATCTATTAGGCGTTCATTAGAACAGCACTAGATTATAAGCTCCTCAAGAATACCAAGTTTTTTGGACCCCTTCACAATAATGCACATTGGTGTTCAATAAATGTTAACTAATTTAATCCACAAGCAGATTAAAAACAACATTAATCACTAAGTGGCTTTTTATTAGGTGGAAAGTTGGTACTTCAAAGCCTTGGAAACTTGCTCTATCAACAACCAGATGTTTGCTGCAGGTGAGCATATTTTAATTCTTCCCTTTGATAATTAAACCACATAATCATATAGGAAATGACATTACCAAAATCTGAAAATGTAGACTTACCCTAGGTCAATCATCTGAAACCAAATGATTAAAAATGTTTTTTCTTTATATTGAAGCAATTTCAAAACTATTTTATAAGCATTTAAAATAATATTTTAAAAACCTACCAGAAAGAGGAATATTTTAGCTACTCTATTCTTTTCTTCTTGCATCATACTGTAAGCTTATAAATCCATTATTTTGTTATAGTGGGCTTATGGAAGGAGGGAAAAATTCAACCATTAAACCAAATGAAATAAAAAAAACTAAAGAACACTCGCAATATATTTACTCATTCAGCAAGTAATTGTTAGCACCCACTTTAAGGTGCGGGGGATGTTCTAAGCACTGGGGAAATAGTAATAAACAAAACAAGGTCCCTGACCTCATGGAAGGCATCATTTCTTATGCAGTGGGATCTAAAAAGCTCAGAGATGTAGAATAACAAAGACGCAACTATATATCAAGAAATGCCAGCACACACCATTTGTTTCTTTGAATTTTGTCTTTATATCTCTATAAGGGCAATCAGAAAAATATGTTTCCTTTTTTAATAAACACATCTTTAATATGGTATCAGAAGTAGAAAGTGCTAAACCAAACCCTGCCAATTCAGTTATTTTTATAAGCCAGCATATCACTGTGCCTACCCCTCTTCCCGCATCTAAATAAGTAGGTAATATTAAGGATGCATATTCCATTAAACTAAAATAAGCCTTTATCATGTACAGACATGATGGAGAATTTATTGTTGAGCCTGTGAACCCAGTTAGAGCAGGGCCTATGCCTTATTTACCTTGGTAACCAGGGTCCCTGCCACAAAACCTAAAGGCAGGTATTGAATCAATGTCCACTACTATAGTCATGTACATGAAATATGTTTAACATTTAACTCTTCAGGACTATTACTTAACTATGCAAGAATTACCTCGCAAAATTTCAATGTAGGAACTCCTATACTTCTTAAGATACACAGTAACATCTTTGAAAGGTTGGAAGTGTTTGCCAAGAATTTTTCTTTCACAAATCCCTGCAGTGAAGATTATAAAAACAATGTGACACAGCTGCTAATATTCGGAGATTAATTATGGTAAGCATGAATATTAATACACATTTAGACTTTATTACAGTACCTATGGAAGAACCAAATTTAGGTATTCTTTATCCTATATTTTCTGAAATATTTTCCAAAGCCTTCACATAATTTTTTTTAACATTTAATTCCTTTGTAGCAAATGAGAATAATTAGAAAGTGTGATACCATTTTCCAAGTTTTTCCAATACAGGTAAAGCTTTCAGGATGAAACTGTATTTGCTAAAATGATCACGTTGCCATTTGTGCTGGTGTTCTCTCTCCCATTTCAGAGCCTTTGCTAAGCCACATGCAGATGGCGACGGAGATCGTGGTACCTACAGTCTGCACGCTCTGTGTGTTAATTGCTGCAGTTCTCCTAATGCTCCTCCTGCGGAGCCAGAGCTGAGACAGGGCTACCCCGTTTTGCAGCTTCATCTTTCAGAGAGAATCGTTCGATCTTCATCCATTTTCTGCTTCAAAGATTTACATGCATTCCTGTTTCAGGCTTTGTAATTGTTTTTTCTTTTTGGGGCTTATGCTGGGATTTAAGAATTAGAAAATAAAAATAAGCATTTAGTAAATAAAATAAAAATCACCCATCACCTTACCCTTCTCAAAGTCAAAGTTAACATTTTGCTGTATGTTATGAATCTATTTTCATTTTTCAAAAAGAAATCACAGTGTACAAATTGTTTTATGACTTGATGTTTTTTCATTTTCCAATCTGCCCAGAAACATGACTGTAAAGTAGACATGAAAGCCATCTCAGCACTGTCCTACACACGAGGGGCAGAGTCAGTCACCTCCGGATAACAATCCGTTCAGTCCGGGGGGCCAATCACATACGAATGAGCACATACATTTCCTAATTCCAATTCACTTCACTCAATAAAATATCTTAAAGAAATATAACTAATTTATATATCTTTCCTATAATTAGACATTTTGTTTTTTAAAATAAGGGTTCATGTTATTCTTAATTATGCTAAAATTAACCTAATCTCCATTTATCTGAGGACAAAACACAACTTAAGAAGGAATAATATCAGGCATTTTACTCATCTGATTCTATTTAATACTGTTTCTGAAACAACAACAAAAACAATAAGATAATAGAAAATGCTATTACATTAATCCTTTTGGTTGGCTAATAGCATTTCAAATTAAACATTTTTAAAAAGGTATTTAGACCCGAGGCTTAGTCCTACAATTGGGCTGGGGTTAATTGCTTTTAACAAGTCTTTGTTTCAATGTCAAATCGATACACCTGTTCAGGGCTTTTCTCTTTCATCAGTATTTTTGAAATCTAACTCTCTACTCTATATCCAGATTTAAACTATAAAGATATTACCACTCAAAAAAACGTTTTGTTTCTCTGGTTTTAGGATTAAACTGAGCTATCAGGTTGGCTACAGAAGGTAGAAAGGACGTTAAAAACTTGCACAGCCCAGTAACATCTGGTATGTCTTTTATGTGATTACTGATATGTAATTGATTGCCCTAATGTATTAAGTCATCATTACGTTGAAGAAAAACTAAAGCATGAGGTATTTAACACATTACAAAGCATTCAGAGGGAACAAAAAGTGAACATACTACCTGATAGAGGACCAGCACACTTCACTTGAAATGCACCTGGCTGCAGGTAACCATGTTAGTAAAGGATATCCTTTCTTCCAGGCTACTGTTTAATGTTAATTCAGAAAAATCTGTAACTAGAAAGATAGTGAGATCAGAATTGTTTCCCATCCTGCTGGCTTTTCTACCATGTATACTGCTGAATTTTACAATAAAAGAGAGGAAGGCTGAATGATATATCTTTTACTTTAAGAGAATTTGTTAAGACAAAAATCAGTAAGGACAATTCCTTTAAATAGTAACCCTCTTGGGGCACTGAAAATATGATAAACAAATTAAAAGAGAAAGCAGATTTTTAAAAAAATATGTATTTTTGCCCTGGCTGGTGTAGCTCAGTGGACTGAGCCTCAGCTTGGGAACCGAAGGGGCGCCAGTTCCATTCCTGGTCGGGGCACACGCCTGAGTTGTGGGCCAGGTCCCCAGTAGGGGGTGTGTGAGAGGCAACCACACATTGATGTTTTTCTCACTCTCTTTCTCCTTCCCTTCCCCTCTAAAAATAAAATAAAATCTTTTTAAAAATTTATATATTTTTAATTTGTTTTATTTTTTTGTGCCTCATCCAATACAGTTAAACAATTTTTTTCCAATCTTAATATGTATTTGTTAACAATCTACCTAGGATATGTATGTAGTCTCAGGGCTAGACATATCCATTTTTTCTCCTGAAGTCTGTTATTTCAAAATAAACAATATAATTAACATTTAGATGACATTAAGTCTACTTCCTTGTAGGTTGACATTTTGGTTTCTCACCACTATCAACAATTATTTGAACACCCCCTGGGTGAGCAGCTCTACTGGACACTGGTTTACTCCTCCACTAACTCCAAATCAGTATTCTCCCTTCCCATGGCAGATAAAGGTATACTTTTCTCTCTGAAGTTGTCCTGCTTTTGATATCAATTATTTTACTCAAGAGTATTATACCACTAAATACCTTGAAAAACTAGTATTTGACCAAAGTGTTCAGTCCAATGAAATAGGAAGTCTAACTTCTTAAATGCATATGATCTTTCATTATTGGGCTTTTAAATTTATAATCAGGGCTTTGTCTGAATATAAATGAGGTCCTCCTTCAACAGTGGGTCTTCTTGTGGGCCAAAGGTAGTAAACAGTTTCTAGATTAACACATCAAGAATATATGATGGATAGAAGAGGTTATAATACCCAAGCCAAAATGGAGTTTGTGTATTTTTAAAAATTTTTTATTTTATTGGTTTTAGAGACAGAGAGGAGGAAAAGAGGGATGGAAGGAGGGAGACAGAACATTGATTGTTGTTCCTGTTATCCATGCATTCATTGACTGATTCTTACACGTGCCCTGACCAGGGATCAGACCCACAACCTTGGTGTATGGGGGACACTCTAACCAACTGAGCTACCCGGCCAGGGTTGAGTGTGTTTCTCAAGTACACAAAGATATGATTACATTAAAAATTTTTATTTTTATAAAAGGAGTCACTGGACCAATGCATTAGCAAAATGTTTTAACTTTTAATATTCGAAATCACTTTCATTCTTTTTTTTGAAGCAAAATGCATCAAAAAGTCTCTGAAAGATATGTTTAGTATACCTCACTTCTTCAGCATCATTGGAAAAGAGTATTTATTTAGTCTTGCATGAATTTCTTCATAAGAGGTTTAATCTTTATGTAATAAATTTTTAAAATAGCATTTTCAAAAGTATATCACATATGTTCACATCATTAAAACTTTTTTTAATAAAAAAAGTAATACATGTCTTTAAAAAAACACCTGTAATAACATAGGTAGATAAAATAAAATGTTTAAATTGGTGGTTCTCAACCTGAAGTTGCATAATGGAATCACCTGGCAAACTTCAAATATTACTGATTTCCAGGTTCTACTTGCAGAGATTAGGATTTACTTGGTCTGAGTATAAGAACTTTAAAAATTCCTCACATGATTCTAAAGTTCAGCCAAAGCTGAGAACCTCGCCTGCCCTCACCGTTCCACACCTCAGGAATTCTCTGTATCCTTCCAGACCTTTTTCTATGTCCCAGTTTCCATGTTTTCTCTGGTATTTTGCTACTGTAAACAATACTGCAATTAATAGCCTTGTTTATAGGTCTTTTGGCACATGTGGTTATATGTGTGAAATAAATTCCTATTAAAGAAACTGCTGGGCCAAATTCGTATTCTTGTAAGATTCTGGTGAATATCACCCTCCAAAGAAGCTGTACACAACTTTATACTCCAAACAGCAATGAATGAGGATGACTGCCTGCTCCCCCATGTCCTTGTAAGCACTGTGGCACAAACTTCTTGATCTCTCCAAAACTGACAGGTGAAAGATGGTGTGTAACATGATACATGAATTTGCATTTTTCTGATTATATGTAGAGTTGAGCACATTTTATTTTTATTTTTTCAATTTTAATTGTTGTTCAAGTACAGTTTTCTGCCTTTTACTCCCATCTCAGCCCACCCCCCTAGTCCTCCCCACCTCCCTCCCATTTCCACAACCCCCTAGTTTTTGTCCATGTGCCCTTTATACTTGTTCCTGTACACCCTTCTCCTTTTCCCCTGAAATTCTCTCCCCTCTTCCCTCTATTCTCTATTACAGTGTCTTTGGTTATATTTGTTTGTTTTGTTGATTAGGTTCCTGCTAAAGATGAAATCATATGGTATTTGTCTTTCACTGCTTGGCTTACTTCACTTAGCATAATGCTTTCCAGCTCCATCCATGCTGTCGCAAAGGGTAGGAGCTCCTGCTTTCTTTCTGCTGTGTAGAATTCCATTGTGTAAATATACCATAGTTTTTTGATCCATTCATTTACTGATGGGCACCTAGGTTGCTTCTAACACTTGGCTATTGCAAATTGTGCTGCTATGAACATTGAGGTGCATACGTTCTTTTGGATTAGTGTTTCAGGGTTCTTAGGATATAATCCTAGCAGTGGCATTGCTGGGTCAAAAGACAGATCCATTTTTAGTTTTCTTAGAAAATTCCATACTATTTTCCATAGTGGTTGTACCAGTCTGCAATCCCACCAACAGGAGCACCTTTTATTTTTAAAATGACATTTGAATTTCCTTTCTGGTAAACTGTTCATATTACTTGGTCATTTTTCTATTGAATTATTAATATTTTTCTTACTGATTTGAAATTTCTTTACCAGTGAATGTAGCCCCTTTTATGAATTTGAGCTATAAATTTCTTATCCTAGATAATCATTTATCTGTGGTTTTGCCTCTGGTATTTTTTGCCATGCAAAAATTGTTTTATTTTTAAGAAAATTCTTGCCCTGGCTGGTGTGGCTCAGTGGACTGAGTGCCAGCCTACAAACCGAAAGGTCACTGGCTCGATTCCCAGTCAGGGCACATGCCTGGGTTGCAGGCCAGGTCCCCAGTTGGGGACATGTGAGAGGCAACCAATAGATCTATGTCTCACACATTGATGCTTCTCTCCATCTTTCTCCCTCCCTTCCCCTCTCTCTAAAAATAAATAACATCTTTAAAAAAATTGTTTCAGTTTCTTTAGGACTTATACAATTCAGCCATATGAATAGAGAAGTTTCCATTATGATTGAACTAAAATATAATTTGGGGAGAAAGATAAATATTTTCTAGAAATAATTTTGAAAGGTATCAATCACTTGAATAGGATTATTTGTATTCCCAGCAGTAGTTAACTACAGGCTTTTGAAATCTTCTTGGATTTTGTCTTATAAATACCAAATTTAATTATGGATAATCCTTGCAATATTTGAATGCAGCCAGTTAAGACCTATGTAAGTAAAAGATGACTGCACCATGCAATCCACATGAGCAAGGAAAATAAATTTTATAGGTGCTCAGTGAAGGAGGAAGACTTGGTGAGCCAGATAATTATACCAGGGGCTAAAAGACATTCTTTGACCAAACTGGCTTTGATAGAATACCAGAAATCTCAACCTTTATTCCAGACACAGAGAAGACATTCGGGCAGAAATATCACTATTTTAAACAGTGCACAGAAGTGTGAAATATGGCATTTCAATCTTTTAACCTATTTTTAGTCCTGTGTCCCTACTGCTTGATCTCTTTTAATAAAAGTTCCTCTATCCAGGATAGTGAGAAAAAGTACTCTTTCATGATTTTTTTCAGAATAAATATGTTTTACACATAGGGTTTAGAAAAATTATTTAAAATTGGGCATAAGAGCTATAATAATGATTTCTACCAGTAAAATTCTATTTTCATTTTCAATTTATCTAAATAGATTACAAACCATACTTACCAGGTTTGTGGCAATTCAGATGGTCCACAGGTAGACTGTCACTCAGTTGCCACACTGTTTTCAGCTTTTTTTGACCACTATTTATTTCCACTCTCCATTTCTGTGGCTTCTCACTAAAGAAAACAGCAAAGGAAAAAAAAAAAACTAGTTATTTCCTTCTTTTTTCCTCCTAAAATCATTTAGTGACATCCTTATGTGATAAGCACTAAGGAAAAAGAGATGAATAGGTCACAATTCTAAACTCAGATTTCAGAGTTTGAACTGCCTACTTATAGGACACTGAAGTTGGGAGTTCACATCTAACAGAAACATGGGTCTAAGGCTCAGGAGAAACCGGAGGTATGGGTTATGAATTATCATTAGCCCAGAGGAACTGAAGCTGTGAGTATGAGTATAATCACCCAGGGAAGATAGAAAGTAGGAAGAGAGCAGAGAATGGAGTTATGGTAAAAACCCATATAAAAGGCAGGCAGAGGAAGAACTTGATAGAGAGCTATTCTCAGTCATAGAGGTGGACCAGGGAGGTAGAATTAAAATTAAGACAGAATTCTATGTCACAGAAAAAAAGAAAGGGGATAGGTTCAAGAAAGCAATTGTGTTAAATGCCAAATTGCCTTGTAAGTGCTTATAAGCTTGAAGGACTAATTGATGGACCCTCTAATGACACCAGGAGCTAAAAAATACTGTTTTACTGAGAGGTGTCCACCGGACAACTGATGACTTTTGCCAAAGGCGACTGCTTAGAAAGCAACTTACGACCTTTGCCAAAGCAGGTTCATGGGCATGCTGGGATTTCAGTAACAGGGAACTAAATACAGGGAGGGTACAGACAGAGTGACTTAGTATGAGAGAAAGTTCAAGTGTATGAGATGCTGAGGGGAGACCATCATTTGCAGCAAACTGTATGTCCATGTTGATGGCCAATCTGTCATCTTAGCCTCACAGTTCTTCCCCACCCCAAATTCTTCTCTCACTCTCACTGCCATATCTTTGACTTTGTTGTCATTACCCTGGTCACTCTTTCTCCAATCTGTCATTTCCTTTATGGCTATACAATCCACCCAATTGAGCAAGGGAATTACAAATTGAGAGAAAAATGAAAGGCTAATGGCTCAATGGTCCAAAGAGTAAACGAAAGGTCTGGGAGAAGGTAGAGGGAGAGCTCTGTCAGACTGTGGCCAAAAGGAGGTGAGATGATCCAGGTTTCAGAGGAGAGGCAGTTCTGTGTCACGAGGTCCCCATGGAACAGATACCGAAACTGCCTAGAATCAGAACTGGACTTAAAGTTCAATTTATTAAATTGCATACCTTTGATATAAGTTTTTTACAGCAGTTGGTCTGACTGGCAGCTGAAAAATGTGTTGTTCATCAAGAGGGTTTTGTTTATAATATTTTATGCAGGACCTATAAAAGTAAAAAAATGAACCTGTTTAAGAAAGGGATGCCATTAGAGATAAAGGTTTCTTTGGAGGTAGTCTAAAACTCATACGGGAAACATTTTATTGAACACCACTAACCATAACATCAACAACAGAATAATTTCAGGGACATAAAAGTAAAAAACAAACACACAATACTCCTGCTCCCAACAGAACACTGGTCATTTCTTTTTAGTTGAAGAATATATCATCTGCTTTTTAAAAATTAGTAATAGACATATAGAATACATTTTAATTGATCCCAAATAAGGGCTTACATGAGGAGAGCTATCAGAAAGAAAAAAAGCCAAGAGGCAAAAGAGAAAGATGTAGTCTCCATGGTTTTCAGAGTCTGGGGAATTAAAGTTATTTATACTACTTATCTCTAATGGAAAAAAAATAAGTTCTTGGTACTTTTCCGTTTACAACTGAGGCAAATTCTAATTTTGGAACAGGCAGAGATACATTTCCTTTCACAGAGAAAAGAAACCCAGTCCTGCCTCTGCGTGGTTCACTTATTTCCAGTCTGCGACTTGCATCACACATAAGATATCAGTGATGCACAGATGAGAATTATTCCAAACTAATTTTAGTTAAACTCATTGGCAGAAATCCCTGAAATTATAACCATACTGTTGACAGACAGAGTCTGGTCACATTAATTCCATTCAGTTACCATACAAAAAACTGGCAATTAGTTTGGCCTAGTAAAGAAAAGGAACTACCATTTATTAAGCATATATTAAGTGACAGGAACTTTATATACATTATATCATTTAATCTTGATAACAAACAAGTAAGGTTATTAGATTACTTTTGTACATGAGAAAACAAAATGCAGTAAAAGGAAACTTGCTCTGGAAGTTAGAAGTGCTAGAGCTGAGTGCTAAACTGATTGCTTTTGAATTCAAGGCCTTTCCTGCCTAGGACAGTGACTTAGAACCATTTTGCTGCTCTGAAGATGGGGTGCACAGATTCTGTTCTAACTGGTAATAAAAACAGGCAAATATTTTGGCTGCATCTATTTCAAAAGAGAATACTGTTACATTAGTAAAAACAACAGAGAAATACTTACTGTGTTAAAGAAAAGAGGAGCTCATGTTGAGGTTTAATAAAAAGCTGACAACTGACTATTATTTCTAGAATATGATGGAGTTTTCGAACACGATAAACTTGTTCTTGTATATCTACTGATGGACAAATGAAATATTCCTAGAGAGAAAAAAAGTATAAGCAAGATAGGGAGTTAATTGAGGAGAATCTCTAGAAAGAATATGGCTATGCCTGCTAAACCTAAGTTTGGATGCTTCATTCATAGGGGGAAAATAAACAGAAGGCAGCTAGATAGAATTTACCACCTTTTAATATGATTTCTCTAATCTGTAAGTAAAGTCTTCACTGAGAATATTCTAAGCAAATCGTTCTACATAATCTCTGGTGAAGGCAAATCACAGAACTGCTTCACAAAGGAGACCCAAGTGGGTGACTATGCTACCCACCAACCTCTCCAAATAAAATAAATGGCAAATCCACAAGATAATTTTTCTTTAAGATTTTATTTATTTATCTTTAGAGGGTAAGGAAAGGAGAGAAGGAGAGAAATATCAATGTATGGTTGCCTCTCGTGCATCCCCTTGCTGGGAACTGGCCTGCAACCCAGGCATGTGCCCTGACTGGGAATCGAACCGCGATCCTTGGGTTTGCAGGCCCGTGCTCAATCTACTGAGCTACACCAGCCAGGGCCACAACATAACTCTTAACTTCAATACTCTTGCTAGGTTGATGGAAGTGTCTACCTCTAAAATAGGTAGTAAACCTGAAGTACCAAGGAATTAAGCAAGTGTATTGATAAGATTCTAGTCACATATATTATTGGTAAATTAGTACAACCCTTCAGAAAAGAAATTTGGCAATGTCTGCTAGGCATTGTAAAATGCTCAAACCTTCGAAACCTATTTCTGAGAACCCATCCTAAGGAAATAGGCCATGGTAAATATGGTAGGTGGAATTCAACAATGGTCCCCAAGATTCCTGCTCCCTGGAGTGCCCTTGTATAATCCCTCCCCCTTGAGTGAGGCCAAAACCTCTGAATATGATGAGATGTCACTCCTGTTAATAGGTTACTAACTGATGAACTGCGAATCAATCAAAAGACAGATTATATGTATTACTATGACCTAATCAGTGAGCTCTTCAGAAGGTGAAGCATTACAGATGCTTTCCCACTGGGTCTGAGGAAACAAACTGCCTGTAATGTTGTGGAGAGTGCCACGTGGCAAGGACCCACAAGCAACCTCTAGGACCTAAAACTGATCCAGGGCTGCCAGTTAGCAAGAAAATGAGGACCTTCGTCATCAGGCCACAAGAAAAAGAATTCTATCAACAACAAATAAGAGAACTTGGAAGTGGATCTTTCCCTAGTTAAGCCTCCAGATGAAAATGCAGCAGGATGACCTCTTGATTTCAGCCTTGTGAAACCCCGAGCAGAGAAGACTCAGCTAAAATTTGTAGTTATCTGATACACAGTAATAGAAAACTACTACAGTAAGGGAAAACATCCGTTATTTAGAGTAGGAGATGGCTTGTTTATAAAGACATATTATTGAGCCCTAGACCTACCGAGTCACTGGGGCTTAGGAATTAGCATTTTAACAAGCCTTCTAGGAGATTCTCAAGTTTAAGGACAATTGTGTCAGAAGTTTGGAGTCAAATCATATTTTTTTAAAAAACAGGCATATAAAATGACTACAGGGGAATTCATAAAAATTAGAGTATTCATATTTGGGTGATGAGAGTAAGGATGTATTTGCCCTCTAAAGTATTCTAACTTTCAAAAAAATCATATTACTTTTCTAAGTTTAAAAATATCATATTACATATTTGATACATATTTTCTAAGTTTAAAAAAATCATATTACTTTTCTAAGTTTAAAAATATGTATCAAACCATTCCCCTCTGGGACCTCCATTAACACACATATATAGATGTTACATATACAGGGTCTGGCAGAGGTAAAGCTTGCTTGAATAGAATATGGTTGGTAGAACATGTAAATGTCTCACACGAGATGGACAGCAATTTGAACATTTCACCTAAAATGTCATACAGTGTGCTTGAGTGATATTGTTGTTACAGAATTACATGCTCATGATTTTGTAATAAAAGATTTGTATGTAGTAAAAAGGGGTGTTATTTGTGCTGGACTCGGTATATATGCTATACACCTAACGCATATTTAAATAAATATAGTTGTTGTTACAGCATGTTTCCACTAAAGAGATATATAAAATGTTTAAAATTTGAAAAGCAAAAATTAAACCTCAAAAGAATTCAGTTGAGTCTTACTTTGCACACCAGACACAGTTAGAGTTTTTGGATCTTGTATTTTTATGAGATGAATGACAAAATAAGTTGCTGCTATAGATTCATTTTCTAAAAGCATCTTCCATCAAATGCCAAGGGTCAGTACAGATGCTGTTCAATCTCCTAAACTTTCTAAATAACAACGCTAGAAAAGTACAAAAGCTTGTAACCATGACCCTGAAACCCAGAAATCTGTCTTTTGTTTATTGAATTTATTGGGGTGATACTGGTTAATAAAATTATACAGGTTTCAGGAGTACAATTCTATAATACACCATCTGTATATTGTATTGCATACTCACCACCCCAAGTCAAGTGTCCTTTTATCACAGAAGTCTCATTTGAATCAATATATTAAAAAACATCAGAGATTCTTTGGAATTTGTGTATAACATGAATGGGTCAAGAGAATATAAAACAAAAATTCCTTTATAGGGCCTATCAAAGAAAAGCATTCCCTAACCACTTTAGATAAATGAGTTGTGGGAACACATTGGCTTGAGCAGGATACAGCTGTATGTCAGTTATCGCAAATCCATAGGGAATGATAAATGACACTAAAATGGGCTTTTTTGTCTGTCTAGTTACTAGACAGCACTAAATAAGAGTATTGTCTCATTTATCTGTTTCTTAGGACCTAGGACACAGGGGCACAGATTAGGTACTTAATAATTATATACAGAATGAATGAATAAAAGGAAAATCAAGTTTTGATTAAAAAAATAAACTTACCAAATGATTCAAAGATGCGAGTTCCTGACCTATTACAAAAAAACATGAAAATAAGCTTTAGGTATTATCTATTACAAGTTAAAGAATCTAAGTAAAAATTTTTCATAGTTCATATATAAAAGAGATGCTCAAGCTAAATAAATAGTTGATCAGAAGTAGTCAAATTTTCTGGCACATTACACTGTAAAGACATACTAGTACTTATTCTAAAAATGATGGCAGCTTGCTCTAATAAAAACAATTAAGTACTGGGTATTAAAACAACACCTCATTAAAGGGTTTTTATTTACTACGTTACCCTCATAGAATCTCAAAATGTTTGAATTAAAAATAAATACTATAAGAATCTTTAATCTAATACCTATATTGAGGGAGAAACTAAAGGCCCAGAAAACAAAAGTGTTTCACAGTGAACCAAGGGCAAAGCCAGCACTCCCAAATGACTAGGAACAAGCAGAAAGATAAAATCTGAAAATATCTATGGGCTGACAACTATGATGTACTTTTTAATTTTCTGAGCTGGGAAAGGGACTTACCTATGAAAAAACTGATATAATCTTTCTTTAGTTTATCCAAGCCAATTTCCAAAAGCATCTGAACTGGAAGAGTCCCACTGAGAGAAACTGTGTCCATGGTTCCATGGTAAGACTGATGAATGAGCTTACTGAGTAAACTGTTACTTCCACTGTGGAGCTAGAAATCAAGAAAATTTTACAAAGTCATAAATAAATCCAATAAGCGAAAGAGGAGCAAACTGCGTTAGCTACAAGCTGAAAATTATTAGCTTGCATCTTTAGTCTCCTGACACTTTAACTGTTTGAATAAAATCCCCCAAGTTACAAACATAGTTTCTCTAGTGCCATTCCTACTTCATTTGCTCAAGTCCGAAGCAATTAAGAAGGGTTTAAACTTATCACCCCCAGATGCAATTCCACCAAAATAAAGCCAGAGTTGGTCCACTGAAGCTCTACGACTAGGAATTCTCTTTTCCTGGCTAAGTGCTACTGAGCATCTTTGCCCAGTCAAACATCTTCAACTATACTGAAAATCTGCTGCAGCAGAAAATTCTCCCACAATGGTCCATGAATGTGCCGTAGGGAGCTCCTTACTAGCTACACTATCCAACACACTAACTCCATCACTTGCAAACTGAAAAGGGCTGTGAACCTATGGATCTGGTGTATGTTCCAAATGTTAAACAATTAATTTTAAACATACCTAAAATATTTAATATCATCTTGCTATTGTCTATGATCTCTAATTTCATGACAATCTTTTGCATTTTATTATTTTTATTGATTTTAGAGACAGAGAGGAAGGGAGGAGGGAGAGAGACAGACAGAAAGAAAGAGAAACAGTTGAGTTATTGTTCCACTTATTTCTACATTCACTGGTTGAGTCTTGTATGTGCCTGACCAGGGAGCAAATCCATAACTTTAACATATTGGGATGACACTCTAACCAACTGACCCACTGGGCCAGGGCTGCCAGCACCATTTGTAGCAACTACTATATGTGCCATTATATGGCTATATTATTAATTACTTAGTCATTTCACTAACAGTGGAAATTTAGGTTATTCACAATTTTTTGCTACCCTGACTGAAGCTCTAATGATTATTCTGATACATAAAATCTCAATACACAATTCTGTGTATAAGCTTAGGATGGATCCTAACAAAAGAATTATTGATTCAAAGGGAGTAAAAGACAGAAAACTGTACTTGAGTAACAATTAAAAAAAAAGAATTATTGATTCAAATGGCATGACACATTTTCAGGATTGTTATGAAAACCAATTTCTAGAGAGTGTTCCATATTGTACCTTCATCAGTAGTATATGAGAATTGTCATTCACAGCAATAGTAACAATGATAACATTAGTAGCTAACAAATACTGAGCACTTACTATTAACTGGGTGCTAAGAGCTTTACATAAATTAAATTGTTTAATCCTGAAACAACACTCTGAGGTGGGGATTATTCCTATCACTACTTTACAGATGAGAAACTAGCTCCCAGAGCAATAAAGGCATCTGCCCAAGTTTACACAGCTAGTAAGCCAGTCGCAGAAGGGGAATTCAACGTCAGGCAGTGTGCTCCAGAGCCTGTGCCCTTAACCGCTGTGCCATACTGCTGCGAAAACACTGAACGCAAGCTACTAAACCTACCCATGGCTGCACGTCACCACGCTGCAGAGTCTGGTAGATCAATGTGAAACACTTCACCAGGTCTTGATACGAAATCACACCTTGAAAAACAAGTCAGTAACATTATTTTCATGTATTTCTGCAAATCAAATATGACATTAATCTTAAGGCTACACAAATGAAGTAGATAAGTATCTCTACTGTATGGATGGGGAAGGGAAAGAAAATGGCAAAAAGAAAAGACAATGCATTTCTAAAGAAACAAATTAAACTTACTGCCACAAAACAACACACTTAGTAAAATACTGAGAAATATCTTTTCCTTTCTCTAATAATTATAATTGCACTAAGGTATATGTTTTGGTTCATATAAACACAGCTTAAAAACCCCCTAAGTCTTATACTTGAGGAAGAAGAAAAGAATAGATTCTACTAACTGCGTTATATGATTAGCACAATTCTTGAGTAGAATGTGCCAGTGCATCATAAGTTTGTGAAACAGGAACTAGACTTGCACACAAAACTAGTAGTATCCACTGAATCATTCCCAAAAGACTTAATTAAAAGTAAACCTTGGCCCTGGCTGCTGTGGCTCAGTGAATTGAGCTCCTGACTGTAAAGCAAAGAGTGGCCAGGTCCATTCCCAGTCAGGACACATGCTTGGGTTGTGGGCCAGATCCCCAGTAGGGGGTGTGCGAGAGGCAACCACACACTGATGTTTCTTCCCCCTGACCTCTCTCTTCCCCTCTCTCTACAAATAAATAAAGTCTTTAAAAAAAAAGTAAGCCTTGGTGCACTCTCTCTCCAGGGAGCATGCCCATGCCTTTCTCCTCCTCCTCTTCTCCCTCAGCCACCTCATGCAGTTGCCTTCACCTTCCTCTCTCCTAAGCTCCAAGGGCCCTATTTTTGCCCCTATAAATTGTTCTCTGAGCCTATTTCTTCTATAGTCAGCCCACTTTTACCGCTGTGACTTTGTAAATAAACATTCTCTTATAGTCTGAAAAAAAAGATAAACCTAAGAAGTAAAAGGAAAAAATTTTACTGTCCAGTCATGACAGACACCTACTACTACTCATTTTGCACCACAGCTGCTCAGCAAAATCGAGATCACACCGTACTGTGAAAAGACACTCGATGGAACGATCCAATGCAGCACTGTCGTGCTTCACCGTCTGAAAAAGTGTCAGAGAACACTCAGTGTAATTTTTTTTAAGTGAAATAGTTTAAGGCCAATAAGCTTTCAAATGCTGCTCTGAGAAAATGTGGACCCATGAACGCACACAAAGGTATGAATGAATTTTCTACAATTTCATGCACAGCGGGGAGCTACAAACCAATAGACAATGAAGAACTGGACCACTAAAAATTGTTTGTAATGCCTAAAAACAAGCACTGACTTCCCTTCATGTTAAAATATTTAATTAAATTACTGTTGTTTCCATTTTCCCATGCATCAAATGACAACACAATTATCTTAATTTAGTAAAACCACCTCTATCTAGCACATTAACATGATGTCTTATATTATATACTAAAATAAAACCATGTTAGTTTTTTAACATACTCATTTCTAATTCTCTGCACTTAAAAATAATACAAATGTGTTAGCTCTGTTCAAAAATATTTGTCAGCTCTTAAGAAAAACAATCACCAGTACTGCCATTACAGACCGGAACACTGCTTCTGCTGTACCAGGTCCACTTGACATGGATGGTACAGCATGAAAGATAACTAACTGTACAACCACATTTTAAAAGCTATTTCAAGCCCTGGCTGGTGTAGCTCAGTGGATTGAGCATGGGCCTGCAAACCAAAGGATCACAGTTCAATTCCCAGTCAGGGCACATGCCTGGGTTGCAGGCCAGTTCCCAGTGGAGGACGCACAGAGGGCAACCATACATTGACATTTCTCTCCCTCTCTCCTTCCCTTCCCCTCTAAAAATAAATAAATAAAGTCTTACAACTAAAAATAAATAAAAGCTATTTCAGTGTACGTTTCTAAATGATAACAATCACTTACCTCTGTGTCTTTTTTTGTTGAATCACCAAATCCATCGAGTTTATTTAAGTCTAGAAAGTGGGAAAAGTTTATGAATTCTGGATATTATTTTCCTGCTTTCAAAATTATTTCCATTCTAATTCTATTTTCAAATGGTCAATGAGGACAGTAAAAGTATAAGTGGGAATTTTAGTACATTACGTAACTCCCCAGTGGAAGTCATAGTAGGTACCCCCTAGGCAGGGGTATGAGGATGAACTGAGGTAGAGGGAAAGCCCCTGACATACAGAGTTGCGTATGTGGTCGGTGCTCTAAGGTTACTGTTCCATTCCTCTTCTACGATCTCACATATGGTTGTGGTATATAAATTTTAAATTAAATCTTATTGTTAAAATTCTTTAGGCTGTTACCATCAGCAATTCAGAATGAAAGCCATCCTTGTGACCATGACAGACTTTGTAGTTTACATATCACAACCAAAAAGAATATTAAGCCTAAAAAGAAAACTTATATTTAAATATAGCAAGCATTATTCCCAATTAAGAAAAATAAACAGTGTAGAAGCATGAATTAGGAAAACAAACACCATTCAGAAATTCCTGCACAAGTTCAACAGCAGATTTCGCTTCCAGAGGTGCAGGCCACTCAGTTATACCAGTCCTCAAACCATCAGCCAAAACCTACGGGAGAGTTAAAAAACCCAAAAGCTTATTAGCGGAAAGCGATTTAATCAGTAAGGATATATTTAATAATACTAGTATTTCTCGAGTGTTTAATCACATGCCAGGAACTATTCAAGTGTTTCATATGTAGTACGTTACTGAGTGTCTGCCATGATGAAGTAACTACTTGAGCTAAAGCGGACCCTGTAGTATGTTATTTAATCCTCACAAAAACCCTATGAGGCAGATATTACTGCTCACCTACACTTTACTGTAGCTGAGAGAGGCTAAGGTAACTTGCTTCAAGAAAAACAATTAGTAACTGACAGTGCCAGGACACACATCTAAAGATGGTGTTCTAAACCATGGTGCCATGTCCTCAGATGCTACAGGATGCAAAGCTGATGAGCCTGCCCTGAAGATGCTTGTAATTTTGGCTAAGAAGGACTGATAATACAGGTGAAATAATTGAGAGCAACAAATGTAAAGAGAACTAGAAGTTTACATAAAAATAATATAAATGTACATGTCCATACATGCAATATTTAAACTGAAGTACTAAGGAAAGGAAGTCAAGATATGCTGGAATAGCCAGGGAACAATGTGAAACCTCAGCTCGACTCCAGCTGTGAGAACCATCGGCTACCAAGTGGGGAAGGAGCATGGAATGGAATGAGATGAAGAGGGTGGTGGGATGATGCCAACCAAGGTGGACACAACACCTAGAGAACACTAGAAGATTACAAAGAAAAGGGGCTACACAGGAAGTGACCTTAAAACTAAAAAATATTTTTTATTTCATGTGGAAGACAAGAGCCACTCAATTTTTTGGCAAGTAAATGACACAATCCAGAATTCCTCCATCAGAAATACCCAGGATTCAGTCAAAGGAAAAGAGAAGGTAAAATACTTCTCTCAGCAGAAATGATCTCATCCTCTACCCTCACAGGGCACTTGGAGAAATATGCAGATCATTTTTGGTGTCATGATAGCTGGGGGCACAGGAGCATCTCGAGCATTTAATGTGACAGAGGCCAAAGATGCTAAACATTTTGCACCGTGTACAAAGGTCCCAAACCACAAAGTATGGTCCTGCCCAAAATGCCAATAGTGTCCCTGCTGAGAAACAATAAATGATCATTAGAATGGTCCAGGAGGGAGGTGATACAAGCTTTAACTAAGATGGGCACAGTGAGTGAAACTTCAAAGGAAGAAACGAATAGTATATTCCAGGAAAAGAGAGAGAGTATATGTGGAATAAAAGAAAAAATCCTACCCTTTCATAACAATACAGAAGACTGAACTTGGAGAGACTATGTTCCTATGCATATCTAAGACTCTGTGAATTTATAAGTGAGAGTATAACAAAGCATGGACTTTCAAGTCAGATAGACAGACACACATTTGAATGAGTTTTGAACTAGGTCTTTCACTTACCAGTGCTCATGCCTCAGACAAAATAACTAAGGCATCTAGCACCCCATGTTTGGCACACAGTGGAGTGGTGGCTTCCAGCTGTGGTAGTAAGTGGCGGTGGCATGGATAGTTCTTACTAAAGTAAAATACAGTTGACCCAGGAACAATAGGGGTTTGAACTGCATGGGTCCACTTATATGCAGATTCCCCCCTGTAAATACAGCAAATGTATATTCTTTTCCTTATAATTTTCTAAAAATGTCCTTTTCTCTAGCTTACTTTATTGTGAGAATATAGTATAATACATATAACACATAAAATGTGTTAATCAATGGTTTATGTTATTAGTAAGGCTTCCAGTCAACAGAAGACTATTAGTAGTTAAGTTTCAGGGAGTAAAAAGTTATGAATTGTCAAACATGCTGGGGGTGGAAGGGTATGCACCCCTGACCCCCAAGTTGTTCAAGGGCCAATATATAAGTGAAATTGAAGGAGTGGTGGAACCACACAGGGGTTCCGGAGATCTAGTTTGGAGATTTCATATTTCATTTTGGACATACTGAATTTGGGGCAATAACCCTCTACTCAAGTTGCAAATAATTTGGTGGAAGTAGAAAAGATGGGAACTAGTATTGGCTTAAAGAAGGGATCTGGAGTTCCCTCATAAAGGCATTAGTCAAATCACTGAATGTACAAGCCACCTGTACATCTCACCAGGTAGAGAGAGAAGGGCAGAGACAGGAGGGTAGAAAGATGATGGTGGCCCACAGGAACAATCCTGGAAGGGGGGCGTTCAAGAAGAAAAGTGAGAAGGGTAGAAAAAGTACCAAGTTTTGCACAAACAGGGAAATAATAATAGGAAGGAATAATAATAATAATAATAATAATAATAATAACAATAATAATAGTATCAAGCTATTTAGAATGCTTGGTACTACACTAGATGCTAAAGGCACAACAGGATAGTTGGCAATGAAGTCTAGTAAGAAAGAAAGATAAGGAGACAAATTACTGTGATTGATAAACACTCCCGACAAGAGTTGTTGGAGTTCTATAGCAGCACAAAGCAAGGCACCACAAGCCATTCTAGGGGATTAGTGCAACCATCCTAAGCAAAAGATGTCACAGAGAGCTCACCCAGAAAGAGTTGGGAGAAGGGCACACCCAGTGGATCAAGACACACACACATCAGAAAGTGACAAAGTAAGACAGGACGAGAGCTACTACAAGCATGGGGCTCAATGTGGTGAGGGTGGGGGCGCTCAGTGGGAGTGGAAGTAGAATGTTAGATGAAGCTAAAGGAAAAGGTAGCTGCCAATAGGGACATGAAAAGATACTGAAAGTCATTAGCCAACAAGGCACTGCCAAATAACAAGATATTACTTCATCTCCATTAAGATGATTATAAACAAAAACAAAAGCAGATAATATCAAGTGTTGGCAAGGATATGGAGAATTTGAGCCCTCATACTCTGCTAGTAGGAACGTAAAGTGGCACAGCCACTTTGGAAAACAGTTACAGTCTGGCAGTTCCTCCAAAGATTAGAGTTACCATATGACATAGCAAATCCACCCAAGAGATGTGAAAAGATGTCACACAAAAACATGTACATGACTGTTCATGGCAGCATTACTCAGAATAGCCAAAAAATAGAAACAACTTAAATGTTCATCAGCTGATAAATGGATAAACAAAATGTGATATATGTATACAATGGAAGCTAGTCAGCAATAAAAAGGAACGAAGTACTACAGAAAGTACATTAGTGGTTGCCAGCAGTTGGTGGCCATGGGAGGTAACTGCTAATGGCTATGGGATTTCTTTTGGGGGTGGTGAAAATGGTCTAAAATTAAAGATGGTCATTGTTATATAACTTTGTAAGTATACTAAAAACCATTGAATAGCCCTGGCTGGTGTGGCTCAGTGGATTGAGTGCCAGCCTATGAAACCAAAGGGTCGCCAGTTCAATTCCCTGTCAGGGCGCATGCCTGGTTTGCAGGCCAGGTCCCCAGTTGGTGGCCCACAAGAGGCAACCACACACTGATGTTTCTCTCCTTCTCTTTCTCCCTCCCTTCCCCTCTCTCTAAAAATAAATAAATAAAATCTTTAAGAAAATAATTGAACGAGTGAACTTTATGGGATGTAACTTGTATTTCAATAAAGGTGGTTTTTTAAAAAAGAAAGAAGTAGGGCAGTGATTAGCTATAACTGACTTTGTATGCCAAGAAGACACTTGGAATTACTACTGCATTAAAATGAGGCACCTTCTTGAGATTCAATTTGTAGAGTGGAGCTAAAATTACTGAAACATAAAATTCTTGAAACACATGCTCATTAATCTTTAGTATCAATCAAAACACAACTTATTGCCCTGGCCAGGTGGCTCAGTTGGTTAGAGGGTCGTCCCATATACCAAAAGGTTGCAGGTTTGATTCCCAGTCAGGGCACATATGGGAGGCAGTCTATCAATGTTTCTCTCTTACATCAATGTTTCTCTCTCTCTAAAAATCAATAAACATATCTTGGGTGAGGATTAAAATGTACATGTGTATGTTTTTAAAAACCTCAAGTTATCAACAAGTGGATCATACAGGCATTTGAAATAAACTGGCAGTTAACTCACCTGTAAAGAGGGGAATCCATCATATAAACAAAAGCAAACACTCCAGTAAACAATGCCAAAGAACTGTAGCTATTAATGATCTAACTAGTGCTCCCTTTAAATGTAAGGGTAACTACCACACAGGAAAATTAAACTGCCCAAACTGCCAAACGTATCCATTGCATACATAACATTTGGAATAAAGCAAAACTAAATAACAATGATATTAGCAAACATTTTTATGAAAACATGAGGTTTAATGGAAGTTACAAATTCCAGAAGGATACTCACAAGGAGAAATTTGAGTTCTCTGTGAAGATGATTCAAAGGACTTCTGGGGTCTCCCGATTCCACTTTAATATTCTAAAAAGTTCCCAAAATCGGTTTTCACTGGTAATCTCATGTTCTTAGCATAAGGGTCATAGTTACTTGCATTTCAAACTACCCACATATTAAAAATATATATTTCATAAAGTATGAATAAATTGAAAATGTAGGGCAAAACTTCATTTAGAACCTCTCACACAGAGCACCACAGATCCTGCCCATCTCAACACAGTAACCTAAACTCAGGCCATCAAATCCCGTTTCTTTACCACAAGTGCACCTGTGTGGAGGAACGACTGCTCTCGTTACACACTCTCCTGCTCCCGCCCACTGGATTCCAAAGGACAAGTAGGAGAAATGTAAATACAGCTCCAGACTTAATGGTAAACTTAGCGTTACCACACACCAAAACTAAAACCTCCCTATAAGTATGTTCATTAGACGCTAACTAAACCAACTATGTACTACTGCCCTACCTGGAGGTCAATGGTTACAACCCTAAGATATTAGTTATAAAAAGGGGAGTAAAAAAAAGAAAAAGTGATTCTGTTGTATGTGAATAGCTACTGAAGGAAAATAAAAGCATTAAGAATATGATCACCCATAACCTCACTACTCTGAGGAACCATTATTAACACTATCCAGGCTGCACTGTACATTTTTAAAACGTGGCTGAGACTCTACTGTATGTTCACTTTCGTACTTTCTGCTTCTTACTGCTTAATAATAAGCATTTGCTATTATTATTAAAGATACTTTAAATAAAGATTTTTAAAGAATGTGTAACATTTCTTTTTTTATTGTTCAAGTACAGTTATCTCCATTCCCCCCCACCATTTCCCCCTCTACCCCAGTCATCCCCAAGAATGTATAATATTTCATGATGGAAATCAACTGTAGTCATTGTCTATTGAACATTCAGGTTATGTTTTTAATATTTTGGAGACACAGCTATATCACTGTGAATAGCTTTGTACATATATTTTTGTTAGCAATTCTGATTAATTTCCTAAGGCAGATTGCAAGAAATGTTATAGGGTGAAAAGGCTTACTAGTATAATAATTCTTGATGCATTGCCAATATAGGCACACTTTTAAGACTAGCACAGATGATGGGGATGTAAAGTACAGCACAGGGAACACAGTAAATAATATTGTAACAACTGTGTATAGTGCCAGGTAGACACTACACTTACCAGGAAAATCACTTGGTAAGTTTTATAAATGTCTCACCACTATGCTGTACACCTGAAACTGATATAACATTGAATGCCTGCTATAATTGAAAAATAGAAAGAAATAATAAGAGTAGCAGAGAGGAGTCATTTTGATAAGTTCACTTGAGTCCCAACTCAAGGGACTTCATTAATCACTGGAAAACTCTGAAGTTACATAATTGCAGTGCTGTGCGCAACTGATACATCAGATCACCTGGCAAAACCTCCACTGGCTTCTCTGGGTACTTCAGAGGGGAGCTGTCAGAGAAGGGCTGGGAACCTGCAGCACCAGCAACAAGCAAGTTAAAAGTAAACCTACACTGAGTAAACTCAACAAAAAACAGGGCTCACTCCTACCAGAGTTGCAGTTGAAGAGAGTGGAGGGATCTGAAGAATCTCATCCACAGGACTCCAGGAAATATCCAAAGTGATCGTGGTTTGGGATGCAGGGACTGTATCGTCCAAGGTAGTGGACTTCAGGAGCTCATACTGGGCAAAGCCCCTGGCTGTAACCTGGAAAAGTGCATCCGGCACACCGGCAGCTATGCTTTCACACAACCAAAGCCCATTTTCAAAACTACTTTGATTCTTTTCTCAAAAGAAGAAAAAGTGCCATACTTTCATCCCAAATGGAAAAATAAGGCAATTATTTTTAAACACAAAGATTAGCAAAAAGGCAAGAAGACACATATTTTAATTTTAGTCATTAGCTAATATGAAAATAAATACAAACATTTTGATACTACAGAAAAATACATAGTCATATTAGGAGTAAAAAACCTTTAAACTAGAAGGTAGGTCAATAACAGTTTGAAGAAAGTAATATGAGAAGAGAAATAACTTACAGCAGACAAGTGATGTCTTTTCTTATGTGAATTTTTTAACTCTTCAAGATTTATAGAATAATTTTTATCAGCTATGGGACATGAAAGAAAGAAAAAAAATTTACAATTCAAAATTATATCTTAGCACTAGAAAATTCAAATTCTGAGGGTACCACAACCTAGCACTAATAACAGCTGAGATTAAATTTTAAATCATAGGTGAAAGAAATGTTTATAAAAAAATAAAAGCGGGACAAAGGTCAATACTACCACCAAAAATATAACTGTATGCCTACTATGAGATTGAAATTACATTGTCACTATATTCAATTTTTTATCCTCTAATGAAAATTTCCAAAAATACAGAAATCAAATGAAACCAAAACAAAACAACCATAAACTCCTGCCCAGACTTTGGAGATCTGTTTCTGGTGTTTCTGGAACATTGCCAACATGCTGCAAGTTACACACTGGAGGAGATTCGTTCATGGTGGCTCACACAAGTTCTATGGTGTGCGTTTCCCTCTTAATGATACCAACTTTCAATAAAAAACACAAAACAATAACTACCAAACAAATAAATATACACACATATACCGATTAGAGTAGTAAGAGTGAGCTCTCACCTCTACAACTGACCGCATATAAGACAATTCCTGTAATGCTGTTATTTGTTGTGGTAAGCTCAGCTCCTAGCCAACAGGTCCCTTCAGGATCTGAACTGTCACACCGTACCCAAAGGGGAGGAAGGGCAGTAACTGGCCGATTAATCTTCAAATGGGTCATATTAGGATTGTGAGCCATGGTGTAAAGTCCAATTAACTGCCTTGAAAACAAGAGTAGAAAGTATTAATATAGGTAGAGACTACCGATCAGTCAAGAATTTTCTTTTCCAAAGATACCATTTCATGAAGAGTCTCCCAGAAATAAAAATCTGAAAATTAAGTGGCAGAATGCACACAAATATTATACCCAATGAAGAAGTGAGAGACAGGCACACGAGGCAGATCAAGAGTCACACACCAGGAAGTGACAGTGACGGGAGCTATCAGCAGGGAGTTCAATACAGTAAAAACGGAAGTATGGTATGAGATTAAGCTAAGGAAATAAGCAGGATATGTCACTCTTTCTCAATAAAGCTGGGGAAAAAAGGAAGTAGGAGCCAATAAGCACATGAAAAGATGCTCCAAGTTATTAGTCATTGGGACACGTTAAGGAAATGAAAGTGAATTAAATAATAGTATTGAAACAATATTACATTACCAGATCTTGATCATTGTTTTGTGGCTATATAAGACAATGTACTTGTTATTAAGAAATACATAGTGAAACATTTAGGAGTAAAGAAGTACAATATCTCCAACATACTAAAAAAATGGTGTGTGTAGGATATATATATTATATAGATAGTGTGAGTGGGGGAGGAGGAGGAGGGAAGAGAAGAAATAAAAGAATGACAAAGCAGATATAGCGAAATGTGAACAACTGGTGAAACTCGGTCAAGGACATACAGAAGTGCCCATATTATTCTTGTAACTGTTCTGTAAATTTGAAAGTATATCAAAATTAAGTTACTGAAAATGTGGTTTAATTCCTTTTTAAACAGATGAAAACCAAATTTATTACCAACAGATGTTCAGGAAAGCAATTTCTAAGGGACTGAACTTCAAAAGGGAAATACAATAATCCCAGAAGGAAGGTCTGAAATGCAAGAAGAAATAGAGAGCAAAGAAAATGATAAGCATATGTGTAAATCCCAACAAACACTGGCTGGAGAAAACAATATAAATAAATGATGTTTAAGCTGTGAGAGAGAAAAGAAAAAAGGCCAAATGTGACTTAAAATCAAGATGCCATGAAAGAAAATGCTGATTAATTTAACTACATAAAAATGTTAAAAGCTTCTCCATAGCAAAACAAACAAAAACCATCATGAAGGTCACTTTGTGAATATTGCTATACAGTCATTATTCTCTAAATGTTGTTATTTTTATGACTATATCCTCCAGAATTCCTTGATGGCAAGGACTTTTTGGTTTTGGAGCTAGGGGAGGCCAGGCAGAGAGAACTGCACATGCTACACAGGGAGGAGGCAGGAAGTGAAGCAGGCAAGGCAGGGAGGCAAAAGGGTTTCTAACAGGGTAGGATATTCCTCGCTGGGCAAGAGAACACCATGCATTGCAGGACGTTTACAATCCATGGCCCAGGCCAGTAGCTCCCCTCAATCATTATGGTGACCAAAAAGTACCCCTGAAATTTCCAAATGCCCACACTGAGCATGGTACCCCTGGTGGGAGACCACTAGACTAGACAAGGAAGGCTCCTACGTGTCACTCAAAAGGAATCTGGATGTTATTACGAGGCGGTGAGAACTGCTGAGGGATTTATAAGCTGGGAAGAAACTAGATCAGACTTTCTTGGCAACACAGAGGAAGAAAGATTGGAGGGGAACCAGATTAGACACAAGGAAAACATTTAAGAAGCAACAGCAAACAGTGTAGGAGACTGGAGAAAGGGAAGATCACTGCAGCCTTCTTGGTCATGTTTAGCATGGTCGATGGGATATTCAGTAGACCTAGAAATACATAGCTAGGGGGAGGAGGAAGAAAAGAGGGAGGGACCTGCGTTAGATATATCTTTTCCCCCAATGTTTATAAGAATGCTTCCATTTAAGGTCCTACCCTCCACCTCTATTCCTACCCCGATACTAAAAAAAAAAACTTACCTCGCCCTCCCAACTGGTAAAGCAAGTGGTCCAACATTCTCACCAGTAGAGAAATCAGAAATAGCAGTTTCCTCAGATTGTAGCTCTTCGACATGACTTGTTTCTTCCTTTTCTAAAGGCTTTAAAAAATGTTTTAAAAGTATTTAGCCAGGTAAAAGAACATAAAAGTCAACTCTTCATTATGCTAGAACATAATGCATTGATTTCTAAAACTTTAAGCACAAATGATTCGGCTATCACAAAAACCATACCTACAAACCAGTTTGGTACCTATATATCTTGCCATCAGAAGTATTTCCTATTAGAAGATACTGCTCTGAGTTGCTACTGATGAAGGAACCATCTGATGCCATTAGGAAAAAAAGTGTTCCGACATGTACCTAATGATAGGCTAAAGACCAAATACTAAGGGAAACCCACAGGAAATGCCCTGATTTTGTGGATTCTTCACTCTCAAAATGCAAAGATTCCTTAAAGCTATTTCTCTTAGGGCTATCAACTCTCATTTGTTATAGGATTCTGATATCTATGTGTTTAACTAGATAACTAGCTTAGTCTTGGCAATAACAACAATTATGAGTTAACATTTCCCAAGCATAACTAGGTACCAGCTACCACTCTGTTTTATTTTATTCTTCATAAAAGCCCTGAGATAGATATTGTTATTAACCCTGTTTTAGAGATGAGAAAACAGGTAATGAGGGGCTAAATAACTTGCCTAGGATAATATCGGACCTGCTGAGTGCAAAGCCAACATTTGAATCTAGGCAGTCTCTTCTGCCAGTAAGTCCTTTGCCGATTTAATAGGAATCAAACCTAGATGCTTCCTCAACTTTGAATTTCTTTTGCCATATTCTAGATTTCATTCCTGTCCAGGCCTGGCTTTCCAGAAAGTTCCTAGAACTAGAGGTACCCAAGAAATATCGTTTTTTCCCCTCTGTTCTACTTTTCAACAGTTATGTATCTAACACTCATGCAGTAAGCCCTACTGATTTTTGAAGAAACAAAGGCCATTTTAATTGTTCCCTACCCAAAAATGCCAGGGCCGCACTGAATTCCAGTTAACCCCCAACTCCAAGCTGCATTCTCCCCAGTATCCTAGCCCAGTTTTCGACAAATGCCCTCTGTTCATCTTTACCCTTTTCAAGATAGTTTATTTTCATCGGACCATCTTCATTTTCAGCTTTTGCTTTACGTACATACATTTCCCCTTCTCCCCATAACACAAGTCTAAATTCAACCCCATAATTCACTTATAATTATATAATTATATAATATATAATATAATTCACTTATATAATTATATAAGTGAATTTCCCTAGCATTTGTCCACCACAGATAAGCACTGATAACACCCATGCATTAACATAAAAGACAAAGGAGTTCCCTCCTCAGAAAGTCTTCGTGTGTGTATTTAAAATAAAGAGCTTGTTCGTTCACTACTGTGCCTGTCCAGACAGCATGAGGGTCCTAAAGCAGACAGAGGTGGTCCTTCTACAGGAACAGCCACTTTCCCCTATTACAGCCTGCTCCTATCTACCTCAGGAAATGGTGTAAGCAAAGGAATGGTTGCCCCAAGCAACCCTGTAATGTGACATTATCAGCACTCAATAAAAGCCACAACTGCCAATCAGTTACCATAATTAAAACAAAAAGGTTTAAGGTTGTAATTATAAAATGATACAAAATAAGAAGTTCCCTTTTGTTACAGTTAAACAAAATTAAAATACAACTTCATGAGTCATAGCTACTTGTGCTGTGCTGCTCAATACACAATAGCCATTAGCCACATGGCTATTGAACACTTGAAATGAGATATACGTGTAAAATACACATCGGATTTTAAAGACCTAGTATGGAAAAAAAGAACTTGAAATAGCTCATTAATGATTTTTACATTAGTTAGGTGTTGAAATTATAATTTCAGATAGATGAAATTTTTAAAAAATTAGTAAACCTAATTGCACACCCAGCAATCCCCCACCTGAGTACTTGCTGTAAAGTAAAGTGCACACAAAAATCTGAACAAAAATTACCATAGTAGCTCTTTTCAGGATCACTGAAGACTGAAAATAACCCAAATGTCATTCAAAGGGTGAACAGGTTAATAAACTGTGGTATATCCATATCATGAGACACTACTTCACAATTAAAAGACATGAACCACTGATATACACACAACTTGGAAGAATCTCAGAGGCATTATACTGAGTGAAAGCCAAACTCAAAAGATTACACACTGTATGATTCCATTCATAACATTCTTAAAAGTAAACATAATCATATGATATCATTTATCTATTTTTAATGAGGCTACCAGAAAATTTTAAATTACATATGTGTTTCACATTGTATTTCTATTGAACATCACTGTAGTTATTCCTAAAAGAATTAGAATCCACTTTTAAACATGCTGATAAAAAAATGTATACACTTGAGCCCTGGCTGGTATGGCTCAGTAGACTTGAGCGCCGGCCTGTGAACCAAAAGGTTGCCAGTTTGATTCCCAGTCAGGGCACATGCCTGGGTTGCGGGCCAGGTCCCCAGTAGAAGGTACGTGAGAGGCAACCACACCTTGATGTTTCTCTCCCTCTCTTTCTCCTTCCCTCCCCCTCTAAAACAAAAAAATAAAATCTTTAAAAAATCTGTATTTACACTTAAGGTTATTCCCACAAAACCAAATTAACAATAAAACCATCACAAAGGCCAAGAACCACTTACCACTCTTTCCAAGATGAATACTACATCATTTTCATTTAGAATATTTTTCAAAGGATTTGGTTGGCCTTTGCTGATCAACTGCACTTGGACATCAGCCTAGTAAAAACAGAGGATGTCAAGCAATGTTTTATGTGTTTAATGTTTGTACAAATATTTAAAGAGCAGTTCTATGCAAGTTATTTTTTTTGCCCATATTATTTTTCATCTTTAGAAAATGTAGCTCATATCTATACCTACATATGCTTCAAGGCCCACCTAAATTACACTCTGCCTTATAGTCTTTTTTTTTTTATTTAGGATCAAACTGACTGTCATTTCCTCTAATCATTTCTGAATTTATTGTTATGTACCACAAAATTAACCCTTTATAAAATATTATCCTTTCTTCTGATTAGAATATGGAATTTAGAACTTTATCAGTTTACAGGAAATACAGTCTTTCATCCCAACTAAAATATACATTTACTATAGAAAAGTCTGAAAATAGAAAGCTAAAAGAAATGTTTAAAAACTCGTCTATAATTCTACTGGCCAGGACAATCACCACATTAGACTTATTGGCACATATTTTGCCAGCAGTTTTTCCAGACATATAAACAAATCTATGTAAATAAAAATATATCCATTATTTAGATATCTAGATAGGATTTCGCTTAATAAAAATAGGATATTCCTGCCCTGGCTGGTGTGGTTCAGTTGGCTGGAGCATCATCAGATAACCGAAAGGTCATGGGTTAGATCCCCAGTCCAGGTGCGTATGATCCCTGGTCTGGGTGTTCATGGGAGGCAACCAACTGATGTTTCTCTCTCTTTCCCTCTTTCTAAAAGCAATGAGAAATGTCCTTGGGTGAGGATAAAAAAACTTTTTAAATATACATGTCATGAAATTTCATGCCATTAAATGGTCTTTGGCTGTCTAGTATCATGGCTCTACCATCATATAAGTAATTTCACATCGTTTGACATTTAGGTAGTTTCAAGTTATTTGCTATAATAAGCAATTATTAATAGTCATCTTGAATTACTTTCTTAAGATGAATATATAAAATCATATTGATATTGTTGCCTTTCAAATATACCATACCCACATATTTGCATTCTTATCACTTATATCAACACTCAAGTATTTTCATTATTTTTGCCGTCTCATTGCAAAAAATAGTATCCTGTTATTGTTTTAATTTTCATTTATTTGATTACTAATGAAGGTGAACAGTCTCTAATATGCTTATTATTGACAAATATCCCTCATTATTTAAGTTTAATTTCTTATTTTGGATATTGAGGCATTTCGATATCAAGTTCAGAAAGCAAAGGATTTTTAGAAAGCACCAAAAGCAAGGAGGCAAGGAAAGAACCTTTCCCAGAGCCTTCAGTGGGAACACGGCCCTGTTGACACCTTGATTCCAGACTCCTGGTCTCCAGAACTGTTAAGAGAATATATTTCTGATGTTTTAAGCAAACCAATTTGTGAGACTTTGTTACAGTAGCCCTGGGAAATTAATATAGGTATCAAGTGGCAAGAATTCGTACAGGGAGGGATTAATACATTTACGTGAATCTAATGAATTTCTGAGTCTGGTTAGTGAGAATTCAGATAGTGAAGATAACTATATTTGGATTTTTCTTCCTGTGATTACTTGTGTCCTAATCTAGTTGTCTTTTTCTTATTGATTTTAAAGAGCTCTTTGGTTCTTCCTAGCATGTTATGCAGTCATTGAATATATATCGAATGAATGTATGAATGATTATTTATTTTTTTAATTGTCTTATTATGCCATTACTGTTGTGCCAATTTTCCCCCTTGCTCCCCTCCACCCAGCACCCCCCCTCTCTCAGGTAATCCCCCACCATTGTTCATGTCCATGGGTCATGTGTATAAGTTCTATGGCTACTCCATTTCCTACTGTACTTTATATCCCCATGGCTATTCTATGACTACCAATTTATACTTCTTAATCCCCTCTTCGTTTTACCCATTCCCCCACACTCCCCTCCCATCTGGCAAGCATCAAAACACTCTCTGTATTCACGATTCTGTTTTTCTTGTTTGCTTAATTTGTTTTTTAGATTCAACTGTTGGTAAATAGGTATTTTTGCCATTTCATTGTTCATAGTTTTGATCTTCTTTTTCTTAAATAAGTCTCTTTAACACTTCATATAGTAATGGTTTGATGATGAACTTCTCTAGTTTTTTTTTTTTTTTTTTTTGTCTGGGAAGCTCTTTATCTGACTCACAATTCTAAATGGTATCTTTGCTGGGTAGAGCAATCTTGGCTGTAGGTCCCTGCTTTTCATGACTTTGAACATTTAATGCTAAGTCCTTCTAGCCTGCAGTTTCTTTTGAGAAATCAGCTGACAGTCTTATGGGAGCTCCCCTGTAGCTAACTAACTGCTTTTTAAGATTCTCTCTTTAACTTTTGTCATTTTAATTATGATATTTTTGGAGTGGGCCTCTTTGTAGCCATCTTATTTGGGACTCTCTGTGCTTCCTGGAATTGCATGTCTATTTCCTTCACCAAATTAGGGAAGTTTCCTTTCATTATTTTTTTCAAATAGATTTCCAATTTCTTGCTCTTCCTCCTCTCCTTCTGGCACCCCTATGATGCAGATGTTAGACCTCTTGAAATTGTCCCAGAGGCTGCTTACACTATCCTCACTTTCTTTGCATTCTTTATTTTTCTTGTTGTGCTGATTGGTTGTTTCTTATTTCCTGGTATTTCAAATCATTGATTCTTGACTTCATCCACTCTACTGTTGTTTCCCTATAAATTGTTCTTTATTTCAAGTAGTGTACCCACTGTTACTGATTGGATCTTTTTTACGCTGCTGAGATCCTAAGTTCCTTGAGCATCCTTATAACAAGTGTTTTGACACTGCATCTGATAGATTGCTGATCTCCATTTCATTTAGCTCTTTTTCTGGAGTTTTGATCTGTTCTTTCATTTGGGTCATGTTTCTTTGTCTCCTTGTTTTGGTAGCCTCCCTGTGTTTGTTTCTGTGTATTAGGTAGAGCTGCTATGACTCCCTGTCTTGGTAGTGTGAACCAATCTGATAGGTGTCCTATAGGGTCCAGTGGCATAGCCTCCCCTATTGCTCAAGCTGGATACTTGAGGTGTGCCTTTCATGTTGGCTGAGGACACTGTCCTCTTGTAGTTGAGCCTTGGTTGCTGTTGGCAAGTCAATGGGAGGGATTTACCCAGGCCAGTTAGTTTCGAGGACTGGCTGTGACCACCAACCTCCACCCTCTGTATCAGCTGTGCAGGGGCAGGGTGGTGGTGCTCTGACATCGTCTATAGCTGTCCACTGACAGCACAGGCTCTGGAGTTTTCCAGCTGATGCAATCTAAGGTCAGCCACCATCTGTGTTCCTGCCAGGGTCACCTTGCCTGAGCTATAAAGTAATCTGAAATGACTCCTACTTGTGCTGGGCTTGGAGATTGCCAGGCAAAGCCAAGCTGTGAATCTAGGCTGGCTGCTGCTAGTGCCAGGCCTGGGGCCACTTAGCAAGAGGCACAGGGGCTAGGTGCTTAATGAGGAAGGCTGTTGCTTTTTTGATAGGATTTAGGAAGCTGTGAAGCGTAAGCCAAGACCAGTCATTCATACGGGAAAGTCACAGTTAATAGTTTGGGTGGGTCCATAAGTTGGGTGGCATGGAGTGTCTGGATCTCCAGGGCAGGGCAAACAGTATTAGCCAGATTGATGGAGTCTGAGATTTGGTACCTGCCTGCTGGCTCGGTGGCTCTGTGGGGTGGGGACTCTGAAAAGGGACACTACCTCTGCCTGCCTTTCTGTCTGGGACAAAGCTGTCCTCCAGCTCCCACTTTAATTCCAGGCACTTCGGTTCCTCCCTGTGTGCCACTGGTGCCTTTCAAGCTGCGACCCTGGTGCTGGAGCTCAGAGGGAATGAGTCTGAGTAAGTCCATGTGTGGATTCTTTAAGGGGAACTGCTTGGGACTTCCAACAGTTTCTTCCACTGACTCAGTCCCACTGATTTTTACACCCAGATATTATGGGGACTTATTTCCTGCCACTGGAACCCTGGGCTGGGGGGGACCCCTACTCCTGATATATCTCTCCCGAATATTTATCCACCACACATGGATATGGGACTAACCCATTCTGCATCCCCGCCCCTCCTACCAGTCTGGATGGATGTGGTTTCTTTAATTCTGTAGTTGTCAGATGTCCATTCAACTTGATTTCTGAAAGTTCTGAGTGATGGCGGTTCCATATTTTTATTGTAATTTTGATGTGGTTGTGCAAGGAGGCAAGCCGTATTTTACCTATGCCACCATCTTGACTGGAATCATATGTTTTTTATATATGGATATTAACCCTTATCATTTATGACTATTTTCTCCCCAGTTTATTTCTTTTTTAGTGTATAATCTACTTTTACTAATTATTTTATGGGTTAAACTTTATGGGTAGTTTACCTATGGAATGATTGGCATATATTAGATGCTTAATAAATCCATACATGTTTATAGCAGCTTTATTCATAACTATTAAAACCTGGAAACAATCCAAGTGTCCATCAACTGGTAAGTGGATAACCAAATTGTAGTGCATCCACACAATGGAACACTTTTCAGCAATGTAAAGAATGAACTACTAATATATACAACAACAGAGATGAATCTCAAATGCATTATACTCATTGACATAAGCCAAACCCAAAAGGCTACATACTATAGGATTTTATTTACAAGAAACTCTGGAAAAGGCAAAACAGAGATAAAAAACACAACAGTGGTTGCCAGGGCCTGGGAACAGAGGAAAGGGCTACCTATAAAGGGACATGAGGACCTTTTTGGAGATGTTAGGTATGTTCTGTGTCTTGATTGTATGACTGAATGCATCTGTAAAAACTCATAGAACTACACTATAAAAAGATGAAATTCACTCTATGTAAATTAACTTCAATAAACCCTACTATTTAAAACTCACAATTTGAGGATTATTGAGTTACGTTGAAAACCAAGTAAGTTTTTCATACCTCATAGATAAATGGGTCTTTACAGATTCCTTTCTTTTCTCCATCAAATTCCCTGGAATGCAGAACCACATGTGAAAAAATAGAGTTACAGTATTATCATTTCAACTCAGGAGCTAGTAATCTACTTCATCTCTATGTGGCAACAGTGAGGAAAGCAAAATGCAAAAGTAGTCATGGCAGTCCTACATTGGGAAGAGAGGCGAAAAAAGCAGAAAAGTATTAGGTTAAGGAAGAGAGAGAAAAAGGAGATGTAGTAGAGATTAACAGAATGCAGCCCACAATCAGATACAACTGCTTCTAAGAGACGGCAGTAAATTAGAGTACCTAGTTCTATTCTTTCATTTTTTAAAACATATTACTAGCTACTACTAAAATGTAGTTTACCACAAAACTTTTAGGAAGTAAAAATGACTGGATTCTGACCTGCCAATGAATCAGTGGGCCACCACAGTGAAGTTATTTAAGGGTCCCAGGTCCTAGATTTCCACGGCTAAAATGGAAGCATGTATTCTCCCTCTACATTTGTGAGTTGTTACTAAAACATTAGTAAATTTGATAATGTCAAACAATTTTCTTTTAAAAATTCAAGCAAAACTCTGAAGAATATCATTAATAATTACTATTTCAGTCAAGGAAGTTTTCAAATAGCCCTGGCTGATGTGGCTCAGTGGACTGAGCATGGGCCTGCAAACCAGAGGGTGATGGGTTCGATTCCCAGTCAGAGCACACACCTAGATTGCCGGCCAGGTCCCCAGCAGGGGGCCCTCGAGAGGCAACCATGCATTGATGTTTCTCTCCCTCCCTTCCCCTCTAAAAATAAGATAAATAAAATCTTTTTTAAAAAAGTTTTAAAATAGTGATCCCAAAGCATGTAAAACTATAAATCATTAACATACCCAAATGCGCATCAGCCTGCTCTACACTCTGAAAAAAGCAAGAATCTTTAGAGACCTAAAGGAACCCAAAGGAATTGTTTCAGGATACCATTTATTATTTTATCTACTCTATGACTTACTAAAATAAAACCAGGAGACATAGGCTTGAGACATAGACTTTTTCTCTTTTGGACAAGACTGTGACTTGTCTTCAATGTATAACTCAGGGATGTTAGTCAATCACTCAACAATCATTTCTCAAGCATGTGTATATTTCTCAAGTATAGAATGAAACATTATACAGCAATTAATTTAAAAAAAAACAAAACTATAGGCTCTCATACTGAAAGCTATCCTACACATTGTTTAAAAAAAAAAAGCTAGTGTTCATTCTATTAATGATCAAAAAATTGACCAGAATGACCACTCTTGTAAGCAGGAAAAAAGCAATAAACGATGAAAATTTATAGCATTTAGAAAACAAGGGATTGGATTATACCAGTAGTTCTCAAAGTGTGGTGTCAAGCCAGCAGCATCTGCTTCACCTGTACTTTGTTAGAAAGGCAAATTGTTTGGCCCCACCCAGACCTACTAAATTAGAAACCCGGGAGAGGGGTTCCAGCAATCTGGGTTTGACAGCACTCGCGGTGATTCTGATGCACGCTCAAATCTGAGAACTACTGGACTCGGTTTTTACTTGGATGCAGAATAGACGGAATCCCCCTTGGCACTAGTACCTCAACTATGAGAATAAACACGGTCTTAGAGCACAGTGAAATAAAGGTGCTTTAAAAAGTCAACACACCATCACATTATCACTATACCTATGGCTCATAGGATAACTGTCTTGAATAGACGACAGCAAGGCTTTAAACAGATGAAGGATGCCAACATGTAGTTTTCCATATACTGGAAGGTGCCTCTAGCATTGCAAGTCGTGTGCACTTTCACAATGAATAAACTACCTCTTGGAAAATTGTCACCTTCCACCGCGATCGATAACGTAGATATTTTCTCTTAAACTAGACTACAACCAAGCCTCCACAGGGCCAACCCCACACTGGAGCGGATAACCGGCCTCTGCCCAACTCCCGGACCCAGGAAAGCTGACTTAGTCTATAACGTACGCGCCACTGAAAAGGGACAAAGCGCTAATCCCCAAGGCTGCAGCAAGAGGCTTGAGGGGAAGAAATCGAGACACCCGGAGGGAGTAATGCTGTTCGCGCAATCTAGCCAACAGGAAGGGCTTCAACTCACTGCAGGAGACGAGTGTAAAACTCCTCAGCAGCTCGGTTCATTCGCGACCACATCCCGCCTCACCCGGACTGCAGACCCGATACCGCCAAACTAAACTGCGCGCCGGACGCTGACGTCTGGAGTCCTGACCCCACCCCCGCCGGGACTACTTCTACCGCCACACAACGGGTACAGTTTGTTCACAAGTTAAAGTTTTCCTTTACAGCCCACAGCGATTCTCCCTATCCCTATAAGTTTTTCTTTTCCGTAAAAAAGTTATAATACGTTACAGTAGTTAAAGGGAAGACACTTCATCTCGCGAGAGTTGACACGCCTACTTATGAATTATTCCGCGAAAAGTAGTCCCTCGTTTCTAAGCGCTTTTGTTGACTTTGGAAGTCAAGTTACCGTAATGTGGCCATATGAAGAAATAGTACTATATTTTTAATTATCTTAGAGTGGTAGAAAGAGATTTTGTGTCTCCGGAATGGTTCTGAGGCGGAGCAGGATGGGAGGAGAGTTGAAGGTTACATATAGAACGAGGAAGTGCTAGGCACTTCCTTTTCCTGTGCGAGCCGCCGGGCTGAGAGGAGTGTGCTGTCTCCTCTCAACGCCATGGTAAGTAGAACTTTTCCATGCTGGTCGTTCCCCGTATGTTGGGCCCTGCAGGAATGGATTGATGGTTCAGGGCATAAAATCTTATCGAGGGGAAGCAGGGAAAAGGAGACGAGGACCAAATGCATCTGTTTGTTGAGGGGAGCTGGGTAGTGCGGCCATCCGGCGGCCATCTTAGAGGCAACGTGGGCTTCCAGGCACAGGGCGCTCCTGCTCCTGGAAACAACGCAAGACGCCAGATGATTTTTTTGGTGCAGAGGGTCTTTCGGAATTCTAGCTTTCCTTGGTCTTAAAAGGCACGAGCTATACAGGAGACTTGGAAGTTCTTGAGTCCTAAGAGTCGTGGTGAGTCGATTTTAGGCCTCGTATCTCCAAGTGGTGATTAGTAAAGAATATACCATCTTTTGAGGGAGATCTGTTTTTAAATATTTGCTTTTCCACCATTTATCTGAATACTTGATTGTTTATCTTAAGAGTCTTCTCTATCAGAAGGTGTCTACTACTCCCCTTAAGAATTTTATTATTGGTGTCCCTTAAATCTTTTAGAACTCAGCCAGCTTATAGTACGGCTAATGAACAGAATGGGCAAAAAACTGCCTATGTTTCTTAGATCGTAATTGATTTAGGTGTAAAAACTCACAGTAATGTTCGATGGTAGTAGAGTGCTTTGTACATAAGGAATTGGAAAGGAGGCAGTAGTTGGGCATTAAACAGTCAGAAAGCTATAGAAGGTACCCAGAAGGAGGTGAGGAAGCATGCTAAGAGTATCTTTCAGGAGAAAACTTGGTAACACTGAGGCAGGAGGGTGAAGATTAACCTGAGTGCATCTGAAGCGAGTGGAGTGGGCAGGTTGAGCAGATTGTATAGGCCATCCTCCAAACTTAAAAGTTTTATTTTCAGGTGGTAAGTCTGGAGAAGGTTGAGCAAAAAGTAACTATTTTTACTAGTAAGTTTTGGGAAATGTGTTTAGAATGGGGTGAAGGGGGCAAGGATGGAAGCTTGGAGGAATAGAGTTGTAGACAAGATTTACTGACATTTGGGGTGAAAGTTTAGATAGTGGTTTTAACCTGCATTCTCACATCTTAAAGTGTTGTTTTGATCATTTCACTTTGTAAACCCTGCTTTGAAAGCTAATGATAAACCAGTCTTTTAGAAAGTTAGACGGTACTACTTGATTCTAAGTGTTCTTCCAGGTAAGAATTATTGAAGTTAATAGATGAGATGCGTTTGTAACGTAGCCTTTGTTTTAGCTTTAGACAGTGTCTACTTCACCAAATTCTAGACTCTTGTAACTGAGGGTTTAATGGCATTGATGGCACATGAGAAGAGTGCTTCTGACATTTCTTGTCAGTATAAAATACTTTTTCCTTTTTCCCAGGCGTGTGCTCGTCCACTGATATCAGTGTACTCCGAAAAGGGGGAGTCATCTGGCAAAAATGTCACTTTGCCTGCTGTGTTCAAGGCTCCCATTCGACCAGATATTGTGAACTTTGTTCACACCAACTTGCGCAAAAACAATAGACAGCCCTATGCTGTCAGTGAATTGGCAGGTATGGATTTGGATCTTCCATGTTTTAATGTTTTAAGAGCTGCTTAACAGCAGTGATGAAATTCCACTCCATTGGTCCGTGTTTCTGAATCAGATGATTTTCCTGGATGTTCTGATGCTGTTTGCTGCCATGCATAATTGTCACATTGGTATGGTTGGGTAGCTAAAACTTTATTTCTTTCCAATTTCAGGACATCAAACCAGTGCTGAGTCTTGGGGTACTGGTAGAGCTGTGGCTCGAATTCCCAGAGTTCGAGGTGGTGGAACTCATCGTTCTGGCCAGGGTGCTTTTGGAAATGTATCCTTTTTTGTCATTACCTGCTTGTCAGCCATTGTGGAACTTAGCCAACTGGTCCTGGTTTATTCATGTTAGTAGTTTGAAAATATTTTTGTCCAAAATACTAAGCGTCCAGCTAACTCTAGACAGACTTGGAATCTGGAAGATTCCAACAGAGGCTTTGTATTAGAAAGTTTTACTTGCAATGATGTCGTAATTTGCGTCTGACTCTGTTCTCAGTGACAGTTGCCTGCTGTCAGTAAGCTGGTTCAGAAGAGTGACGAAAATTCTTACTGAGCAAGACAGCTTTTTTTAATTCCTGACACTTGAGAAATGTGATTCTTAACTGAGGAAAATAGATGTGTCGTGGGGGCCGCATGTTTGCACCAACCAAAACCTGGCGTCGTTGGCACCGCAGAGTGAACACAACACAGAAACGATACGCCATCTGCTCTGCCCTAGCTGCCTCAGCATTACCGGCACTGGTCATGTCTAAAGGTTTGTGATGTATTTTGTATTAAAGGAGTGGTATAAAATACCCATGTTTTCCTTCACCTGAACATCTTCATTCATGTTAATGATAACCCGTAAGTTGTGTCCATCCCAGTGGCTGAGTTTCCTTCTACCAAATACTCTGTTCAGTCTGACAAATCAGTCCTCAGTGAATACTATGTAACGTGCAAGTAATTCAAACACAGTGATTTAGTATATTAGAAAACTTTTTACTTTGTATTGCCTGTTTTCAGCTGTCAAAATGATGAGATTCCACTTAATTGGTCCGTGTTTCTGAAACACATGATATTTGTGGAAGGTTCTGATTTGGCAAATTGTACCACTTTGCTTTTGTAGGTTATATAAAATGTTTCAATTTTTCAAAAGTTTCAGGGTAACCAGCTCAGTGTTAATTGGCTTTGTCAGGTCATCGTATTGAGGAAGTTCCCGAACTTCCTTTGGTGGTTGAAGATAAAGTTGAAAGCTACAAGAAAACCAAAGAGGCTGTTTTGCTGCTTAAGAAGCTTAAGGCCTGGAATGATATCAAAAAGGTAGGTTTAATGTCAGTAGTTCTTCCCACAAATTTGTCAGAATGTAATTTTCAAAACATTGCTGCCTTGGCTGGGTAATTCCATTGGAACGTCACCCCGGTATGCCTGCACATATGCATGTTCAGTACCCAGTCAGGGCACATAGAAGAATCAACTAATGAATGTGTCCATAAGCAGAATAACAAATTGTTTCTGATTCATTGTCTTTCTCAAAAAAAAATCAGTAATTTTTTTTTAAAGAGTGCTGAAGGATGGTATTAACTACAGGTCTTAGATATGATTACATAGGAGAGCGAGTACTCTGGAACCATATTATAGTCATGCACTGTTTAACAATAGATATGCATTGTTAGGTGGTTTTGTCCTCATGTGACACTCAGTACTTAAACATAGATGGAATGTAGCCTACTTAACTACACACCCAGGCTGTATGTTATACCATTGTCTGTATGTGGTTTTTGACTCTGAAGATCATCCTAATCAGAACACTAAACTTCCCACTTCATAGGTCTACGCCTCTCAGAGAATGAGAGCTGGCAAGGGCAAAATGAGAAACCGTCGTCGTATCCAGCGCCGGGGACCCTGCATCATTTACAATGAGGACAACGGTATCAACAAAGCCTTCAGAAACATTCCTGGTAATTCCTTTACTGCCTTCATGTTTGGTAGCCTGAACTATGCAAATTTACTCAACTTTTATTATGATGAGATTCCACTTTATGGTCCGTGTTTCTGAAACACATGATTTTGTGGAATGTCTGATTCTTGGCTAAACAAGTGCACTATTAATGGTTGAAACTTTGTAATTATAGTTCTTGGGTATCTTACATAGCAGTACATAGGCTGTCAAGATGATTTGTGTTTCTTCTATTGAAATACACATGCCTTAATTCTACTTTCCCTTTAAAAGGAATCACTCTGCTTAATGTAAGCAAACTGAACATTTTGAAACTTGCTCCTGGTGGGCATGTGGGCCGTTTCTGCATTTGGACTGAAAGTGCTTTCCGCAAGTTAGATGATCTGTATGGCACTTGGCGTAAAGCAGCCTCCCTCAAGAGTAACTACAAGTGAGTGTCTTCATATTCACGTACTGAACATAGATGTTTATACTATGTTCACATTCTGAATTGGTTTTTGGTTTCCATGTTTTAGTCTAAATAACAGATTGTGTTTTGTTGCTATTTCCCGTTATGTACAGATGCGACATGCTGAAATGATGAGATGCTCTGAGGAGTGATAGGGTAGTTGGAAATTTTCATTGAATTCTGGGGAGCTTTAAATGGTTAAACATTGAGGTTCATTTTAATCACATGAGAAATAAGAATTGGGGTTCATTTTAATCACATGAGAAATAAGAATTGGGCATTTGTTTTCAACATTTTTATTTTTCTTTCAGCCTTCCCATGCACAAGATGCTCAATACAGACCTTAGCAGAATCTTAAAAAGTCCAGAGATCCAAAGAGCCCTCCGAGCACCACGGTAAAGTTGTGATATTTATAGTAATTCTTGCCCCAATATCATTGTAATTAATTTGTTATTTGTAAAATGTGGGGTAATGTAGCCCTGGCTGGTTGGCTCAGTTAATTGGAATGTCCGTTCTGTATACCAAAAGGTTGTGGGTTTGATCCCTGGCTGGGGTGTGTGTGGGAGGCAGCCAGTTGCTGCTTCTTTCTCTTCCTCTCAAGTCAATTTTTTTAAAAAGCATATCCTTGGTGAAGGTTTTTAAAAATGTGGATAATGAAATAAAATGTTAATATACTGTCCTTTTTTATAGCAAGAAGATTCATCGCAGAGTCTTGAAGAAGAATCCACTGAAAAACCTGAGAATCATGTTGAAGTTAAATCCGTATGCAAAGACTATGCGCCGGAACACTATTCTTCGCCAGGCCAGGAATGTAAGTGATAATTTGGATTTTTTGCAGATATAAGTCTTTAGAAAGATTTGATTTTTTACATTTTCTTCTTAATTTATTGCAGCACAAGCTCCGGGTGGATAGAGCGGCAGCAGCACTAAAAGCCAAATCAGATGAGAAGGGGGTTCCAGCCAAGAAGCCTGTGGTAGGAAAGAAAGGAAAGAAGGTGGTTGGTGTTAAGAAGCAGAAGAAGCCTGTGGTGGGAAAAAAGGCTGCAGCTACCAAGAAACCAGCAGCTGAGAAGAAGCCTGCAGAAAAGAAACCTACCACAGAAGAAAAGAAGCCTGTGGCATAAACTTAAATTTGTTTATTCTATAACAGTCAAGTCACTATGGACAGCTAGTTTTGAATAAACATGTCAAAGGCAGTGAGAAACATGATTTGTTGCATCTGTGGTGTGCATTGTGCATCTTGGTTAGAATTGTTTTTGATGACACATTGTTCTCCATAACTCCAGCCTTTCATTTGTTAACAGTCTGGTCTAAAATGGATTGTTGGATTTACACAAAATCCATGCTATTGAATTGTAGGAAGGATGCTCCATAAATACAGATATAAAGTCCAACTCATTTTGGAATCAATGTTTCGAGAAAAGAGGTAGTGGTGAGAAGGCTTGAATCAGAAATACACAGAAACTTAAAATTTAGCTGCAACCGCCCCCCCCCCCAAAAAAAAAAAACCCTAGAGAATTTCATAAAGATTTGACATTTCCAATAACCACAAGAGGGCATAATCAGAAGGCATATTTAAGATGCAGCAGTGAAAAACATGGTTTCCTACCTTGTTTTACAACCTGGGTAGGTGCTGTTAGAGGGTATTCTTGCCACCCTCAATATTTTGGCTCTTGGAATAGTGCCAGAGTATTTTATTACAGTTTTGAGTGTTCTGGAATGCATAAGTCGACCTGGCATGATACAGAGAATACTACAACATTGGTTTCTTTTTGCCAATGTATGTGATCGCCCTAGAATTGACTTCATGTCAGAGAATTGCCCTACCCCCCCACCCCATTGGCAGTTAAATCCATAGCACCTGTGTTCTATAATCATTTGCAGATTCAGGACATCTCAATTCCCTAGCATGTAAAGGCATCATCCTCCTATTAGCTTTATTTTCATGCTCACTTCCATGGTCTCCTGGGAAACACTTGAACGAACGTAACTGGCAATCCTTATCTCTGACGACACCAAGGAGCTTGTCCTGTGCTGAACGCTGCTGCTAATTCCTGTCTTCAAATGCAGGTTTTGTGGTGGTAACCACAACTCTAGACGGGTTGCCCCACTGGTTAAAATGTCCCCATATGCCAAGGTTGCACTTGGTCCTCAGGGCACGTACAAGAATTGACCATTGAATGCACGATTAAGTGTAATATCGATGTTTCCCTCTGTAAAATCAAATTTAAAAACTCCCGTCACGTTACAGTGACTACTGTTCAACTGAAGTATTTGAAACAATAGTTGAGCAGTTTTCCGGTTCTGTACAGTTTCAAGGCCCTGTTCTTTAGGAATCCTGACTATTTGAGTCTACGTTCCACGGTTTAAAACCTCGGGGTCCTCCCGCCAGAGAGGGCAGCAAGCACCCCACCCCACGTGCAGTCAGCCTGCAGTTTCATTTCCGGGACACGGGTCTGTGACGTCATAACCGAGCGCCCGGCCAACTGGGCCCTGGGAGGAGACACGATGCTGAGCAGGCTCCAGGAGCTGCGCAAGGAGGAGGAGACGCTGCTGCGTTTGAAGGCGGCACTGCACGACCAGCTGAACCGGCTCAAGGTGACCCTGCAGCCCCCACCCGCCCCTTCACCTCGTCCCCCTGCCACTGCCCCGAGCTCGGCTCCACGTGGACCCCAGGCGTCTGTAGTGCAGCATTGCTGCTGGTGATCCCTTCCTCACCTGGCGGTTGGGGTACTCATCTGGTGGTAAACAAGCCCCGCGTGAGCTTGTTTTGAGGTATGGCCCAGCTGAGAACTTTGATCCTGTAGGTCTAGGTTGAGGCCCGGCAGTCTGCACGTTTGGCGTGTTCATTCCCATACTAGACCTCCCGGAAATGCAGGTGGTTCCCGGAGAAGTTCGACCTTTTCCGCCCACCGACACCGACTCCTTCCTCCGGAGCTCCTGCAGGTTTTACTAGCCACTGTTTCCAGGCAGTATTGCCGCTTGAAATAGCTCTAGAATTGCAAAGCTAGAAGAAGAGCCTCGCACATTCTCCCATTGTGCGAAGAAGGACAACGAGGTCCGAATGAAGAGATTTGTCACAGAGTTCCCAGTAGTTTTTCTTTCCACAGCGGTTTCCGACTCCACGGCCTTAACTGGGAATAGAGATTTAGGCCCACCAGGACCCTTTCCCAGACCTGTGCATTACCATTCACCCTTCAGCCCCAGTGCAATGATCCTGATAATTCCTGCTTAGCACCTTCTTCAGGATCTTTAAGTCCAGATGAGATAAGGGTTATGAAAGCCCATTGTAAACTGAAAAGCATTGTACACAACTGTGACATATCAATGTAATAAGCACTTTTCCTCAGGACAGTTGTCATAGCCCACACTTACTCACATCCTCAGGGCTTCACAGTACCTGTACAGGTACCTAATGTGTGTGTGTTGATGATGAACTCCAAAGCCTAAATTTCTTTATGTTCTCAGAACACTTCCATTTCCCATTCTTCCCACTTTCAGTTTCTCATTACTAGGTAGAGAGCTCAAACCTAAGGAATCTGCCCTCTGTGGAATCAGAAGGTGACACTCAGCTTTTTATAAGGACTCACTCTTTTCTTCCCAGAGCTTCCAGGTCTGGGGGAGTGGAAGCCCTGGCTCAGCTGGAGCACCTGTACACCCAGGGGGAAGGGACTGGAGGATTCCACCCTGCTCTCTAGAGGGGAAGGGAGATCACACCACTTTCACTTCCTCTCTTGATGCCAACCTTTTACAGCATGGACAGTAAAATTTTCCCACATCAGTAGCCCAGTGAAAAAGTAAGAAAAATGTCCTTAACTCTTCTTTTCTAGGTTGAGGAACTGGCCCTCCAATCAATGATTAGTTCCAGAAGAGGGGATGAGACGCTGCCTTCTCAAGCTGCATGTGAACAGTCGTCACATGATGTAAGCTTAGTGAAACGTGGGAGTAGGGAGGGAATGCAAAGCCCATTCTGCTGTCGTGATGTTTGGAGGTCAAAAACTGTTGTAAATTACATTATGAAGCCCAAGGGACTCTGGGAAGTACTGATAAGAGTTTCCTAGTTTTATAAACTGGCTATTCGGTACTACTGTTTTAGGCAAGAACAGCCCAGCTGGTTACATCTTGATTGATTTATTCATAAGGTACTTATATTGCGTACACCATCTTAGTCATCTGTGTTCTCTGTTTACTTTAATGAACGCAAGGAGAGTAGAGATCTTTGCAGGGACATGGCAGACCTCTTGCTCTGTGAGTAAGTTAGTTTGGGGTTCAGAAGTAGAAGATAACTTCAATTACAAAGCATGGTGCTAACAAGTGAGTCCTAGTCTTCATTGTATCCCCCTGCTACCAAATGCCCTCACTTAAATTAGTAAAATCATAATCTTTCTAAATACATGATATTCTGTCAGTTGATTGAAGCCTTTTAAACCCATTTGAAAGTAGTACATCTAAGCCAGTGTAATTCTTACATAAGAACCATGTTTGTAAATCAGGTGATATTCTGTCAAATCTAGTGCATTTAACTTGCCATTTTAGCAATGCAGGTTGGAGGGGAGCCTGGGATAGAATTTGGAGAAATAGGAAAGTGGTCATACCTCTTAGTGGTAAATACTAGGAATGAACACACAATTGAGATTTGGATTAAAACTTGATGTTTTTGAGGCCGGTGCTCTCCCAACTAATCCATGATGTCCTTGGCTAAAGCAGATGTCGGTGAATGTAGACAATGAAGCATCAATCAACCAAACTGCACTGGAGTTGAGCACAAGGAGCCATGTAACAGAAGAGGAGGAGGAGGAGGAGGAGGAGGAAGAAGAATCAGATTCCTGAAGTGGCAAAAGAGCTAGGATTAGTTATACAAATTAAATTTCAAAGTCTCAGAAACTTCCTTCCAAACATCCTTGCCATGGGCCCTACGGCTTGCTTTAAAGAGAGCAAGAACTTCAGGAGGATGTGTACTTGCAAAACTGGTTCCATCAGTAATGCGTTTCAGAGTGCTTTACCAAAAATGAGCAGCACGGGGAAGAGTAAAGATGCAGTGTCTGACCATTGAGCAACATGGGTGGTGCTGTGTCTGTATTCTGGTCAGATCCAGTAATTGTGTTCAAAACAGAACATTTCCTCTGAAGTGCTATTGAGAAAGTCTGACATTTGCCAAAAGGGCAGAGTGTAAGTACAAGCCAGCCTTTCCAATCAACAATGCCTCTTGTAAGCAAGTCAATGTAAGGCTGTTTGCACACCACTGTACCCTTGTAAGCATAGTCAAAGTCTAGGAAAGAAAGACGAGGACAGAAGGCTACTTGAGGGCACAAGCTGTTGCCACCTCTCAGTGACGTCTTGAAATGCTGCGCATTACAGACTGTTTTGTGTGGCTGTCATCACATCTAGGTTGAGACACCGCTGATAAAATGTCCCTAGAAATAAGCTAGACGAGTAGCCATCACGCAGCCACTGGTTTCCAGATAGCAACAGGGAAACGGATCAGTTCCTCCTGCGGGGAAAGGAGTACAGCAGGATGGTTTAAAACCCACTTCTTGACTTAGGAGGAAATGTGTCATTAGGGAAGGAATCACTGTGCTTGGGAGACTGGACTTTTATAATAAAGAGATGACAGTTACTGAGTAAGTGTTGTGAAAACTTGGTATTTGAAGTTGAGGGTTATTTCTGCATACTCGCCCTTTGCCATGGAATGTACTCGTTAGTTACCTAACTTTATAAAAGTATCTTGCCCTGTCCATGCAACAGAAAAGCCAAACATGAAGAACCTCCTCAAGCAGAACTGATGTGACTGTTCCAGAAAAGAGAACATGTTAATAATTTTCATTAAAGTTATTTTGAACTACTCGTACAGGAAGTAGCAGGAAGTTTAAATGAACATGTTCCTTGGAAAACAACGTGTAGTTTTACATCAAAGGTTACACATTTTGGGGTCTAATTTAAAATATGACGATGGCTTTGTAAGAGCTGGAAAGCTGGCTATGAATTCCAGCCTTCTCACATCTTTGAACTCTCACTTTTCTATCTGTTAAATGAGGGTATTCGTACCTGCTCTATTTTTACACGTTACTATGAGATGCTAACTCATAGTAACTGAAAAATTCAACTAGTGTCAGTGTTTCAGGACTTTGAGGAAGGAATTTGGCATGAGGACCTCAACACACAGCAAGACGGATGCAGGGAACGTCATTCTGGAGAACGAGATAATTCTTAGTAATTACTGGGGGGAAAAAATCTTATCTCTTGAAAGTAATACCTTTGGATATGAAGGGAGAATTTAAAAGCATCCCTCAAAAGCTGACGAGCGTGAGTGTTCAGATCCAGATTTCAGACTCCAAATTACACCATCCCTTTCTTAGATGGAATTTGCCCAGCTTAATGAGACATGCTCAGTAGCGGTGGCACTTTCTCTGTTAGCGAAAGACAGGATGAGGAAGGTATGGGCATTAAACCTTAGCCTGAATGTTTGTGTATCGGGAAGTACGCTGACTTAGACATTAGCCTCGCAGCAAGAAAAACTGACTCTGAGACAGCAGTATACAACACTGAGCAGTTTTTAAAATCTTGGCTGTATTCCAAGCTCTGGTGCCTCCAGAGTGGAACTACCTGTTCAGGAGATTTACCCAAATTCTCTTTCTAATTTGAAAATAAAATAGGCATTTTATTTTTTAATATATATTTACTTTGGCTTTCTATAACCTGTCCTCTCAAAGAACTTAAGGTCTGAAGAGGCGCTGACTAGGCAGCCTCACATGGAACCTGAAGTTCCAAAAGTCATTTCAAAGAAGGAAAGGGTACTAGTGGCCAGCTGAGACATGGATTTGGTTTTTGTGACCTCACAGCCATAACAAAATTGGCACCAAGGATATCCCTCCTCTCTGGAGAGGTGTAGGTAAGTGGAGTGAGTGGAGGGGAAACGCGCTCAGCGGGGCAGGGCAGCACGGACAGACCGTCCCAGGTGGGGCTCCAGCGCCAGCCAGGCACACTGCTGACCACCCGCAGGTGCTCCGCTGAGCATGCTGGCCACGCCCACCCACTGCTGCTCCTGTAGTAGTAGGTAGGACATTCACAGGTCCACAGGAAAGGTGGCTGGAAGATTCGCAGACAAGGGTGTCTGCTGAGAGGAGTCGAACTAAGTCCACAGTTGGAATTTCAGGAAGCCCCATTCATCCAAAGCACTGCACTTTTCCTCACAGTGGCATTTCCCCCTTCCGGCCTCCTCCCGGCCTCCTTCCTGTCCTTATCTTCCCCCTCACAGTAATGCTCAGCTAAATCATCTGATTTCTTGTTTGTTAAGAGACACTGAATATCCTAACTCAAAAGTAAAAATAACTTTCAGCCTTCTAACTTGGTAGTATATTTATTAGAATAAGAGATTAGATTTGTTAAACATTTGGATTAAAGTTGTTAAAAGGATTTCCATACAATTTTTAGGCACTATACACACTTGTTTACAATAGCATCAGTATTTGGATTTGGGGAAAGATAAATCTCATACATTTTAATGCCTTGATACACTTGTGACAGTCAAAGTAACTCCACCATTTTAGAAACACTAATCCAAACCTAGAGAGACATATACCACTGAATATCCCACACAGTATATTTAAAAATAAATATAGAAATACAACCAGAAGTCTACAAATCATCAGAGTAGATACACTGGTGAAGCCCCAGTTATCATGGCAGTGAAGGGCTCTGGCTAGATTTTGATGGAAATTGCGGAATTCTACAACAAAGGCAAAAATATAATAAAATAACATGATATACACTTTCTGATGCTCATTTTCATAGCAGCAAAGCATGCTTCACATGCACTGCCTGTGAAGAACCTTGCAAGGCTCCTTCCTCAAGTAGAGAAGGTGCGCCTGGCAAGAGTGAAGTACCACCAAGTGTCAAAGAATCCCCAGGATCCAGGCGGCCGGCCAGCCAATCCTCGTGAGGGAGAGCAGTGCAATTTTCAGTAAAAATGACTACCCACAGTCACCAAAGTTTCACACTATAATTCAGTGTTGCACATGATTTGATCATCAACATACACAAAAATAGCCCCAAGCACAAAGCCAATCCACTTAGGGGAAGAATAATAAGAATAAAGACAGTTGTATTAAAAATGACACAAATAGGATTTTGGCACATGCTGTGTTCATCCTTTGTCATATGTGAAATGCATGTCTGAACAGAGACGTGGGAAATAGGCCTGAAAGCAACATGACACGCCACTGGGCAGGGGACCTGCTCTTTGCTGTTTCTCAAACGCTTAGACACCAGCTGCGTGGGTTGGTGTGCTGGGCTGGTTAAGGCCAATGGTGGAGCAGAGCCAACCTGCAAAATCCACTTCCTCAGCATCAGATCTCTTGATGAAAGCATGAACCTGCATGTGAGGAAACAGGAAGCAATGTTAAAAAACCACCAAGAAGGAAAATTCAAAAGTCCTAGGTCTTTCGTCCTAGGTAGGTCTAGGGCTTGTGCCACTTGGAAGTAGCTCCTGGAGCCCGCCCCTGAGCAGCAGCGGGGGCCAGGACAGCAGGTTCAGCTGCCGGACAAAAGACCAGCTCTCCCCGGATCTGCTAACTACACCAGCTGTGCGGCTTCGGGCAGCTGGCTCGCTTCCCTGAGCCTGCTCTCTCCAGCTACGACATGGGGATGGTAGCTCTGCTTTCGGTGCCTCACACAACTGTCAGAAGGAACAAAGGAACTGATGAAAGTGCATGCTACACTGTTCAGGCTCTATAAGACATGGAAGCCCAGGTATTTATAGTATTACTTCTCAACTCCCCTCTACCACCACCACCAAACAAGAGGTGGCGAGTGGAGAGGAGCTTGGGGAGGGAGCTAAATGTAAAGTGAGCTGGTCAATATTAGAAAAAGACCCTGTCCCTGTGAAGGGGTGGGCTGGCCCTTTCTTTCCCTGGACTCAGGGCTGCAGGACCATTCCACTTTTTCCTTTAAACTGATGGGAGGACAGAGGAGACTGGTATCTGGGGTCCTATGGCAGGGCCAGCAAGACTGCCGTGGTCCAGGCAGAGCAGGGATGGACTCAGGAAGTACTAGATGGATGACTGACAGAGGAGAACAGGTGAATAATCAAGTAGCGTAAGAATCTGAAATAAATGAACTTACCATGAGTTGCTTCAAATCTGCTCTCTCTGCAGGGTTTTTAATTAAGCTTAAAGGAAGACAAATAACATGAGAGCTATTGCCTGAAGCTGCTTCTACCTCCAGTTACTTATGTTTAGCTCCCTGTCCTCCCCACACCCTACAGGCTCTGAGGAGTGCCCGAGCCTTGTTCACCTCCCTGTTGTTAGCACAAGGCCATGCCCACAGCAGGTTAATAAATGCTTGCTGAACCGAGGAAGGGCAGCAGCCGAAAGGATCAGTGGAGAGGGGAAAGGACAAAGCCACGCTCCCCCCGATGGGGTGGGGAGCCTGACAGAAATGGGGTACTCTTCCATATAACAAGGAGCCAACTTACCATTTATTCACAAAATCTTGAAATTCCAGACTGAATACTCCACTGGGCAGTTTCGGAGGAGGCTGCAAACACATGTCAACACATGAGAAATGCTGGGCTTCCTGCCCCAGCCCTCTCTCCTCCCCATCCCCTCCGGGCAGTGTTGCCCTTACCCGGTCAAGTAAAGGCCAAGGGTGGGAGGCCAGTGGCTGGCTGCTGCGTCACTCTGGTGGAGCCACTGGTCTCAAACCACAGAACTGGGGCCAGGTCAGTGTTCTACCACTCACTTGGCTAATTACTGAACAGATCATTGTTCCCCTTAAGCCTCAGTTTACCTTTCTATGAAATGAGGGCCTAATGACCCTTTCCAGCTCACACTCTACAACAGAAAATCCTGAGTGTGGCATGGAAACCACCAGCAGTTACCAGTAGCAGCAGCTAGGGGCACATGCAAACCACCGGGCACAGCCCAGCCCAGACAGCACTTGTGGCAGTCCCAGAAGGCTAACTAGCTAACTAATAAAATATGTATTCTCTTTCTAAGCCCCGAAGGAAAGAGAGAGGTTAATAAAATGTTAACCGGTAAAGGGCTGGGTCTGGAAGAATGCTGGCTGCACACTCACTCCAGGAGTGAGGTGGTTTGCAGGCATCAGAGCAAGAACACCAGCCGCAGCTCTCATTTTACCCAGGTGCACGGTGGACATCACGCGGGGCTACTCGGGACACGGCCCTGCAGTGTCCTATGCTCCACACAGCTCAGGAAACGTGACCCACCCCTGTGACCTGTGCAGGGACTGTGTGCAGCTTCCTTGTGAGCTTACCTCCAGACCCTGCCCAGGATGCCATTGCTCTGATGTGTTGCCCAAATAAACAAGTAATTTGAGACTAAAAGTTAAATATCGACACTACCAAAAAAGCCCAGCCTAGCCCTCTTCCCCTGAATGCCTTACAAGAATAGCAGGTGAGTAAGTCTGGCCTGAGGTGTAGGATTAAAATCCAGGTCTTAGGCCCAACCTGCAGATGGTCCCCGCTGCTCAGGGGAATATGAAGGGAATACCCAAGGTCGGAATGAGCAGCTGGGCCTCCAGAGGCCATCCCAGTCCTGAGTAGGAGGGGCCAGGGAAGGGAGAGACCATGTGCCAGCACAGTGTGAGGTGCATGCACCCGTCACCACGCAGCCCGGCCTTCTGGGAGGTCCAGGTTGAGAGGGGAAGGAAGGGTTGGAAGGAATAGGTAGTAAGGAAGGAATAGCAGTAGATGGGAAGAACCTGAGCTTTCATCCTGGAGCCTCAGTTTCCTCACCTGTATGAAGAGCATAACAAAATCCATTTGACCCACCTGGGCAGTACTTAGAGACCTGATTAGAAAAATGTGAAAATACGGAAGAAAGCAGTACACACTAGGTGACTGGCAGCTGCGCATATAACCTCAGGCTGTTTCTTCCTTTAACGTGGCTCCCGCCCAGCACCACTCAGCTTAGGTCCCCCAAAGCGGAACCCATGAATACAGCGGCAGGGGATGGCTTTCCTGACTGCCACGATGCAATGCACACGGCCCTCCCCGAGTCCTAAAGCAGCCACGATCAGGTCCTGAACTTCTTTTCTATGTCCACAGTGCTTAGCTTAACGCTGTGCAGTCAGGAGAGAGAGGTCGCTAACCTTCCTGGCCGACTGTGACCCAGTGATGGTGGCTTAGTAACTGCTGGGGTTACCAGGATCTTCCCTTTTGAGTTTGCAATAGATAAGAGGACCTTTCTGAGCTTTTTGGGACCTGGTTTTAGAGAGCAGTAAGAAAGCATAAAAAGTTATTCCACTCGTCTCTTGAGAAAGAAGAGAACAGGGTGATGCCCTTTACCAAACACCCAGGCTGAGTGGGGGCCGTCAGCTGCTGCCCGACCACGCGAGCTTATCCTGGTCCACTGACAACGCTGTCCTGGGGCCAGGAGTGCTGGCCCTGTCATCCGAAATCCTGTCCTGAGCCCTGCCCCACCTCTCTGAGCAACTGTAGTGCCGGCCCATAGCTTCCCATTCCCCTCAAACCCACCCAAATTTGATGAATGCTGATCAGTCTCTTCCTCCCTTGATCCATTTTTTCATTTAAACATACTGGTATACATATTACATATAATATACGTTCCTTGTAAAAAAAAAAAGTCAGCTAACAGCAATAAACAGAAACCTTTAATCACCTGTAAATCCATCTTTGGTGTATTAGTTTCTAGACTTTATACGCACATATGGGCTATATACATACACTGTTTCTACACTGTCACTTTTTAAGTTCATTGCTTTTTAATGGCACAGGACAAAACCCAATATTGCAGTTATAAATGCATTTGCCTCGCCTCCCCTACACAATCTAGGAGTCTTCACGACTAGGGACTTTGGATTTCCCATCTTTGGATGTCCGCCTCATTCCTGCCACCCACAGTGCTCAGCACATAGTAAGTGCACAAGAAATGCTTGGTGAATGAAGAAATGAGAATGGGAGTGGGTAAAGTGGAGGTTCCTGAATCTGAGAAAAGAGGAGGGACTCAGAGTCACCTGAAGATGTCCCCTGGGGAAGGGACTGCTGCAGCCTCTAAACCAGCCACTCAATTCCAAAAGCGTGAGGCACAAAGCAGAACCCATGCATCCTGAGGCCCAAGCAGCCCATTCGGTGGGAACAACTCACGGCTTCCCCAGTCAAATCAACTGTGAGTCTTTTTTTAAGAGGAGCAAATAGATTCCATGGCCTAGGAAGCCATGCAGTACTTACCTCATTGACTATGTAATCCAACAACTCAAAAATTGCCATGGGAGGTCGGCTGTCCATTCCATAAGCTAGAGATTTTATAAAAAGAAAGAAGAAAATGGTTCTCAGAAAGAGACAGGCTGATACTTGCCAATAAGGGGCTAGATGTTGAGCATGGACCCCAGGGGCCAGAACAGGGTAGTGGATGATAGAAGCAGGGCAGCCACAGGTCAGGCCTGAACGGAGGGGACCAGCCACGGCCACAGAGTAAGCTGGCCATGGTATGAATCCGTGCTCTGCCACATGCAAAGTTTTTGACCTTGGGCAAGTCAATTGTCACTGGGCCTAGTTTTGAGTTATATAAAGTAGAGATAGACAATAATTATATCTGCTCTTTCTCCCTTCCTTATATTGAGAGAGATACAAATGAAGTAATACTAAACAACTAAAAACTTAGTTTTAATTATCCCTGAACTTGGGTTTCTTCCTTGTATACCCCAGAGTCATGGGCCACAGCCACCAGCCCCTTCGATGCTTCTCCCTTCGTGCACGCCCTCTCCCATGTGGGCCTCATGAGGGTGAAGTCCGGCCATGTCTCCCAGGGCAGGCAGGACTGTCCTCACAGGAACTATATTAGAAGAAGACGGCTGGGCCAGAAGCTTTTGGGCATCAGCTTCCTTCACAGTATTCACGTTCGAAGAGGCAGGCACAGTGCTCACCACCTCGGAGTCAGACTTGGCCACTTACAAGTAAATGTGGCCCTGGCAAGTCAAGTGCTCTGTGCCTCAGTTTCCTCATATCTAAAATGGAGATTATAATAGTGCTCACACACAACTGCTATTAGAATTAGATAATGGTAGGCAAATGCATGGAGACAGAAAACAGATTGGTGGGTGCCTGGGATGGGGTCGGGGGAATTGGGAGTGAATGCTAATGGAGGTGAGGTTTCTTTTGGGGGTGACGGAAACATTCTGGAATTACATAGTGATGTTAGCTGTGCTACATGGAGAATGTACTAAAAACCACTGAACTGAACACTTTAAAATGTGCATTTTAAGTTATGTGAATTTTATCTCAGTAAAAATATCTACCTAAAAAAAAGTCATGATTTTAAAAAATTAGATAATGCACACAAGTAAAAAGTGTAGTGCCAGGAACACAGTGGGCTCTCGACAAGTGGCAGAAGTGTCCGTTGTAACAGTGATTTCCTACACCTACCCGGACACTTCTGCTCTGCTTCCCTCAGCCCCAGCCTGGCATCCAGAGACAGGGAATCAGCCTTGGGAGAGTATACAGAGAATCAGCCCTCCAGCAATGCCCAACAGTAAGGGACCCCCACAGCCCAAGCTCCAGCACACCAGGACACTCACAGCTAAGGGGCCTCCCAGGGGTCCTTGGCCTGGGTGGTGTCTCAGCCGCATCTCCCTCCACCTGGCACCCAAACATCAGCTCCAGCTCCTTGGCATCTGGAGGAGGGATGGGATACCTCCCAATCGCCATCTCAACCAGAGAGAGCCCCATGCTCCAGATGTCCGACTGCACTGAGTAATGAGTCCCCTGGAGTCTTTCTGGCTGCGGGAGAGACAGAAACAGTTACAATCGCCTGTGAGCTTACCTAGGCCCACGCAGAAGGAGGATGGAGCACCATGGGTGCTCAAAGAGAGCCTCAGGACTTCCTGCCACTTTGAGGCTTGTCTGCACTGCAGGGGAGTAGGCTTCCCCACAGGGCCCTGGCCCTGCTGGGTCTGCTGATGGATTTTATTTTCTCTCTCCAGAACTCAAATCCCATTTTAAGATCTCCACTAACCTCTTAAACTTTGCCTGCTGCCTGTCCCTAAACACTGCTCACCGAGTCCTAGCCAGTCCCATGGCTCCGACCCCTCCTCAATTCCCTGTCTCCCCAGTAACCTAAATGGATGGCATCCGGCCCAGCTGAACTTTGGCTGTCATCTTGGCTGTGGTTGCAGCTCTGCCCGACCTGGCCACTATCTTGCATGCATGGGCAGCCTGTCCAGAGCCCAGCACGAGAGGCTCATCTTGTTACTTGAGTCTGAAGCGTGAAGTTTCTGGTACATGGGCCATGAATGAGACGGTGTGGTGGGCAGAAAGAAGTTCTAAGCCCAGCTCTGCCACTGACGCACTATTCTTGGATAACATGAATGGCGAGAAGGCAACGGATCTAGAGTTAGAAGACCTGGGTTCAAATCCGAACCCTGGGACTTCTAAGCTACACGATCCTGAGCCTCCATTTCCTCATCTATAAAATGGGGGTGATGATGGTGATGTAGCAACAGTAAGAGCATAACAAAATACCTGCTCTACTTAGTAGAGTTATTAGAAAGGTCAAAGCAAATGAAAATGTGTGTCGTGTGTTGCAAAATGCTGTACAAATGAGTTGTTGATGGGAAGAAGCAAAGGAAAAAGCATACAGTGCTAGAGAAAAGCATTTGATGTATCACTTGTATTTCAGGGACCCTATTAAAAATATCCTTATTCTGACCATCATACATTTATTTAGACATCAAATTATTTCTCCCGCAGGATTTTTCCCTAACTCCAAAACTGGACTATTTTGGAAATGACCACAAAACCACAAATACTCAAACCACTACACAAACCCCTGGATCAGTAAGTCCCAGGGCCTGTCAATTGATTTTGAGTTTGAGAGTCAGAGTTGAGGAGCCCAGCTTTTAGACATGCAGAGAAGCAATGAGGGGATGGCAGGGAAAGAGAAGAAAGCCTTGAAGGGCCCAGGGGTTCAGGTTTCTTAAGGCTGGGTCACTGGGGTGGAGGGTGGAGTGGGGGAGCACTGGCTGAGGGATGCTGACTGCAGCCGACTGCGGCTGGAGCCACGGTGGGGTGGGGTGGGGTGGGGGCAGGCAAGACGGAGAGAAGATGTGGACATGCACCCCCACACAGGGAGGCCGGGAGCCACTGACACCCTCCCAGAGAAGCAAGTGAGTGCATGCTGTGGGAAGGGAGACTGACCGGCAAGAAAATCTAACCTTCAGTCCTGGCTCTGTGAGGTTAAGTGAGCAGGTCACTGAACCTCCCTCAATCTAGATTTCCTCATCTCTAAAATGGGAACAATAATCTTTACTTCCTGGGACAATCACACAGATCAAATGAGGTCACGCGAAGATGTGAAAGTGCTTGACATAGAACACATAAAACATCCTCTATGTAAAGATGCCCTGAGCCTCCGTGCCCGGCGCCTGCAACCCAGGCCTGCACTCACGTACACCTCCGCAGGGACCTCCGAACATGCTCAGCGCTCATCCAGTCAAGTTTCTCCCTTTCCGAATCAACCTAAGGAGTATGCTAGCCATTTCCCACTCGTTCAGTCAACCAAATATTCAGCCACTCACCAACCCCTCCCTGAGCACCCACCATGTGCCAGGCCCTCAGCCAGACCCTAGGGACAACCGAGACACCTACAGTCCTATCCCTGCTCCCAAAGAACTCGCTGTACAGGGAAGGGAAGAGCACAAGCTAATACCATGGCATGGGCACAGCCATACACAGAGCTCCGTGGCAGGGGGACCACCAGAGTGGGCAGCAGGAGGAGCACCTTCGTGACGGTGTCAGCTGAGCTAGAGCAGAGACTCCAGCCAGGAGACATGGTAGGCAGGCTGTGGTGAGAGGCAGGGGCAGTTAACTGGGAGACATGCAGTGAAGAGGGAGAAAAGAGGGCGGACTAAGGACACAATTCTTTTTTTCTTTTTTCTTCTGAGCCATACCAGCCAGGGCAGGATCCAGTAACATTTTTTAAAAAATAT
>PVKM010001798.1:62338-72602 GCA_004027735.1 Carollia perspicillata
CTTTAGCTTCTACATTTCCCACACTACTCTTGCCCTCTCCCTGTCTATTTTCTCCCCACCGTCTATGCTACTTATTCTCTGTACCTCCTCCCCCCACTCCACTGTTGCTAACCTTCCATGTGATCTCCATTTCTGTGGCTCCGCTCCTATTTTAGGTGTGGTTGTTAATAACTGTGAGTTTGCTGTCCTTTCACTGTTCATATTTTTTATCTTCTTTTCCTTGGTTAAGTCCCTTTAACATTTCATATAATAAGGGCTTGGTGATGATGAACTCCTTGAACTTGACCTTATCTGAGAAGCACTTTATCTGCCCTTCCATTCTAAATGAAAGTTTTGCTGGATAGAGCAATCTTGGATGTAGGTCCTTGCCTTTCATGACTTGGAATACTTCTTTCCAGCCCCTTCTTGCCTGCAAGATGTCTTTTGAGAAATCAGCTGACAGTCTGATGGGAACTCCTTTGTAGGTAACTGTCCCCTGATCTCTTGCTGCTTCTAGAATTCTCTCCTTCATTTTAATCTTGGCTAATGTAATTATGATGTGCTTTGGTGTGTTCCTCCTTGGGTCCAACTTTTTCAGGACTCTCTGAGCTTCCTGGACCTCCTGGAAGTTTATTTCCTTTGCCAGATTGGGGAAGTTCTCCTTTATTTTTTGTTCAAATAAGTTTTCCACTTGTTGATCTTCCTCTTCCGGTACTCCTATAATTCGGATGTTGGAACATTTAAAGATGTCCTGGAGGTTCCTAAGCCTCTCCTCATTTTTCTGAATTCTTGTTTCTTCATTCTTTTCTGTTTGGTTATTTGTTTCTTCCTTCTGGTCCACTCCAGTCCCAGTTTTCTTTCCATCGCTATTGGTTCCCTGTGTATTTTCCTTCATTTCACTTAGCATAGCCTTCATTTGTTCATCTAATTTGCAACCAAAATCAACCAATTCTGTGAGCATCCTGATCACCAGTGCTTTGAACTGTGCATCTGATAGGTTGACTATCTCTTGGTCACTTAAAAGTATTGGCTCTGGGGCTTTGAGCTGTTCTTCTGTTTGAGCCATTTTTGGTCAGGTGGCGCCTGTTATGTATGGGTGGTGGAGCCTTAGGTGTTTACCAGGTCAGGGCAACCTAGTCACCAAGTTGTGACGCTATCTGTGGGGGTGGGGTCAGAGAGGGAACAATGGCGCCTGTTCCGCGATCTCTCGGATTTGCACCCCTGTGCTGCATCCCACAAGCAAACTGGGCCCCCCAGCACTGGTCCCCTGGTGGATGGGCCTTTGCACGATCCAGGACCCTGCAGGTCTCCTCAACAACCTCTCCTGTGAGGCTGGGAGTCTCTCTCGGCACCTATTCAATCAGTGTTTTTAGGCTTTATTTCGCTGGGGCCCTGTGCTGTGCGGTCCATCTCACTGCTCACTCTTGCCTAGTTTATCTGCGCACGAATGTGTGTCCATAGTCGGCCAACCTCCCTGTGTGCCCTATGTGCTCTGTTAGTCTCCTCCCTGCATCTGGGGTCTGCAAGCTCCGCACAACCTATGCTCCCCGGTGCTCCTGGGTCTGGCAGCCACTGAGTTTTCCTGCTGCATTCCCTCTCCACCAGGCTGCCGACTCCGCCCCTCTTACTGGTCTGGTAGAATGGTTGTTGGACTACCGTAGTTCAATTTTCTGTCTGTTTTGGTTGTGTTATTGTTTCTAAATCTTTGTTGTCCTTAATTTTGGTTGTGCAAGGAGGCACAGTGTTTCCACCTACACCTCCATCTTGGCCGGAAGTCTGACACAATTCTTAATAGAATCACAGCAGGTGGGAAGCTGGGAAGGGAGATTAATGGCTGATGCTCAGGTCTCTGCCTTGGGAAACCAAGGAAAGAGTAATACCATTTACTGCTACTGGGAAAGACAGGGCAACCTGGGGTGGGACCACATCTGGGTGTGTAAGGTTTGAAGTTCTGAAGACAATCAGAAAGAGGTATCCAGAGGGTAGCTGGAGCTCACAATCTCTTCAGAATGGAAGCCCGCTCTGGAAACACCCGAGTACTGGCGACAGACTGAGCTGCAATCAGACAGCCTCTTCTGGTGAGAAGAGGCCCAGGAACCCAGTACGCTCCAAGGTCTGTGAAGGCAGAGACCATCTCCGTATGTACTGCGATCTCCTCAGGGTGGGGTCACAGGGCTTCACCGATCATCCCCCACCCACCGTCACCAGGCTCTGGCTCCACAGGAAAGGCACCCACTTGCTCCTAGCCCTAACCAGAGCAGAAGCTCAGGAAATGGCACCCATGGCTCATACCGACATGTAGGACCTTGTGCCCACGAAGGAGTTGGCCATGGAGTCGATGAGCTGCCCGCTGACCCCAAAATCACAGAGCTTGATCTCCCCACGGGAGTTCACCAGGATGTTTGAAGGCTTGACATCTGCAGGGAAAAGAAAATTGAAAAGTGGGGATTCACTCAGCCAGGATTGGGAAAACAAGAGTCAGTGCTCCACGGACAGACTAGCCCCGACCACAAGCCCCAGGACACCCCTGCCCCCATCACAGAGCCAGCCTACAGCTTGCAAATACTTTGTGACTGTGGAAAACTGTAACCGACCCCACCATTCTTTCAACATTGTTTCTGTAAGAGCTGACTCTAATATGTAACTTGTAGGTAAACAGAATGTTTGTATAAGAATCCTAGGAACTAACTTCAGAAGATAGATTCCAACCTTCAGGCATCCTAGCTCTGGGAGCTTTGTTGACCTTCCACTGTGGAGCCAGGATGATGTGAAGCTGGGAGATGTAAAACCAGGATGACTAAGCCAGGATGACACACACTGGACCACCACTGGCCTTATCAGAATGGACTGCGCTCGTCTGCACATAGAGAACTTTTCAACCCCTTCCCTTGATCACTTTGCTCTGGTCCCTCCCCCTCCTTATAAAAACCTCTGCCTCCACTGAGAGGTGGAGATGGGCTTTGGGACATGAGTCCCCCATCTACCAGATGGCCAGCATCTGAACAAACCACTTTTCTTCACATCAGCACCAGCCTCTTGAGTTTGGCTTTTGTGGAGGCAGACAGCCAGGCCTGTTTTCAGTTACAACTTGACACTGAGATCCCTTATTCCCCTTTGTTCAGGGTTCAAAGAAAGACTGGCAAGAGAGGAAATGACAAGCTACTGTAGAAGCAGAACAGAGAACCAGTAAATGTCAACTCTTTAGGAATCCAGACTTGGCAAGGTGACTCATGAAAGGAGTCAGTTACCATGAATAATCAAGATTTCGAAGTCTGCTGTGGCTGGTGTGGCTCAGTGGACTGAATGCAGGCCTGCAAACCAAAAGGTCGCTGGTTCAATTCCTTGTCAGGGCACATGCCTGGGTTGTGGACCAGGTCCCCAGTTGGGTGTATGTAAAAGGCAACCAATTTATGTTTCTCTCCCTTTCTCCCTTCCTTCCCCCCTCTCTAAAAATGCATAAAATCTTTAAAACAAAAGAAGAAAGATTTCAAAGTCTGTTCCTTCAAGCACCCCTACTGGCAAAACACAATTAACTACGGTTGGATCCTAAGGAAGAAAAACACCAGTAGTAAGACCTGTACACTTGCTGAGGCTACAGACCAAAGACTAAAGGGGGATGGAGTGGGGGCCAGGACTTCCTACTTTTGACCTTGGTTATAAGCACAGAGCATGTGGGTTTCATGAATAATAAATAGGTCAATGTGGAAAAGTCCAACCATTGTTAATATCATGAGAACAGCCTGCACAACATCGAGATAACCAGGTAGCCAAGGAGATTGGACTGGAATGTGCATGTGTGAAAAACGACGACTTCACTGTACTAGACAGTGGGGGCAGAAGACACTGCTGAATGAGCATGCGTACTATGTGACCACTGTATTCAAAATGACTGAGTAGAGCAGGGGTATCAAACTCATTTTCACTAGGGGCTACGTCAGCCTCGTGGTTGCCTTTGAAGGGCCAAAATAATTTTAGGACTGGGTCAATGTAACTACTCCTTAACTGTTAAGGAGTTGAAATTACATTTGGCCCTTTGAAGGCAACCACAAGGCTGATATGGCTACCAGTGAAAATGAGTTTGACACCCCTGGAGAGGAGCAATGAATCTGCATCAAATTTTGTGTTAAACTTGAACATTCCTCTGTGGAAACCAATCAGGTGATTCAGAAGGCCACAGCTATGGGCAACTGGTGATTGGCAGCTTCATCATGACAACACACCCACTCATGCATCACATCTCGTGCAGAGTGGTTTGGCAGAACATCAAATCACCTAGGTGACTCAGCCCCGCTACAGCCCAGACTTGGCACCCAGCAACTTCTGGCTTTTCCCAAAACTCAAATCACCTTTGAAAGGGAAGAGATTTCAGACCATCAATGAGATTCAGGAAAATATGATGGGGCAGCTGATGGTGACTGGGAGAACTGTGTGAGGTCCCAAGGAGCCTACTTTGAAGTGGACTGAGGCGTCACTGTTCTATGCAATGTTTCTTGTATCTTCTTTAGTAAATGTCAGTTTTTCATACTACACGGCTGGATGTTCCTGGACAGACCTTATGTGTGGCAGTGGTCAGGAGCTGACATGAGTCTTTCACTGAAGTCACTTCCCTAACAGCCCACACAGTGGTGTCTACCTGTTAGTCAAGGAGAGCTGGAGAACCAGGAAGGCCTGAGCAAGGCTCCTCTCGGTGGTCAAGGCAGTGCTCGCAGTACCAGCGCCGCCCCCTTCCCTGCACACAGACTTTCCTCACATCACGCCCTAGCTGCCATCACCACTGCTAGGCCACTGGCCATTCCTTCTGCAGAGAGAGGTAAACTTCCAAATACTTTCTTCTACCGCCTCCTCTGATTCAAACAGCTGCCCTATACAGTGGGCAGACCAGGGCCAAGTATTATTCTCATTTACAGGTAGGAAAACCGAGGCTGGGACTCAGTAAAAGTCCCCAGGCCAGGACTTTGTGGGCAGACATCAGCAAACATGAGACCCACTGGAGCAGGCCACATGTCAGGGACAAAGTCATAAACCATGACAGGGAATCTTTCACAGAAGTAAACAGACACTATACAGAAAACCTGCAGATCAGAGTAAACAACAACTCCCTATAATTCCAACCTACGAGAACTGCTATTAACATTTCATTTTTCCCTTTAATACTCCAGGTGAATAAATTTATTTTTAAACAGATTCTAACAGGTCTATTTAAGGATCTTCCCAAGAGTAAACTGAAGCAAAACAAAACAACCCACCCTTTCATATCCCAGTAAGTCCTTCCCCTGCCTAGCCCCCACCTAGTTCAACATCCCCAGCCCAGAGTGGGGATCACAACCATAGCTCCTGGCCAACCCTAGCCCCTCTCTCCCTACCATCAGCTGCAACAGAGAGGAGTGTTGGCGATCTGCCTCACCACTGCAACCCCAGAGTGAGGACAAACCCTGGCTCACAGCAGACACTCCAGACACTGTGGACGATGGATCCATGCGCGCAGTGCACCGATGCACATGCTCTGAGCCATCTGTGCAGTCTCTGTCAGACCCACCCTCATCATGTCACAGGACACAAGAACACAGGATACCAGAACTTTCCAGACCCCTCAGCAATCCTGTCTCCTACAAATAGATTTTCAGAATGTAGGCACTGGAAGTGGCCTTGAAGAGTGTCTGGTTCCTCCCCTTCATGGTAGCCATGAAATCTCTAGGCCCAAAGGGGTCCAGGGACTTGCCTGAGGTCACACAGCAAAAACTGAGTAAAGTTGGAACCAGAATTCAGACCTTCTGATGCCTACACCTGTCCTCTTCCCACTCACCTTGCTGCCATTTTACTCAACAGTTTCACCCATCCGCCTGTGTTCACTGAGCACCTACTACATGCAGCTACCAGGGGACAACAGAGAGCAAACTAATCAAGTGTCCAGGGTAAAATGAAGCTTACAATTTGGTGTGAGAAGACAGACAAAAACAAACTGAGTAACCAGTGTACAACGTCTGGTGGTCTCAAGTACCATGAAGAAAATAAAACTAACGCCACCATGAGAAAGCACAGGTGGGGTGCAGACTGCTGCTGTGGCAGGGCTGCTGAGGGAAGGCCTCGCTGTAGAGATGACCCTTGAGCAACCACTTGTGTGACCTCTTGGAGAATCACTTCAAGCACAAGGGTATATGATAAACTTTAGGAGGTCAGGGACTAACTTTCGTTTCTTTCCCAAGCCTAACATGAGGACAAGCCCAGACTAACACCTTCAACCAAGGAGGCCCTCCTCACACAGAGGACGAGGACCGGCCCCTGGGAGTCAGCGCTTACTGTGTGGAAAGTGATGCTGAGTAACAGGACAGAACTGGGAGAACGAGGCATGTGACGGTGCTTGCTGGGGCCTGATGGGGAGGGCACATGGAGGCATCCAACGTGCACCTCTCTCTTCCCCACTCCCACCAAACACCACAGCACGCCTTCATCCCTGAGTCAGGCCATGAAGCCCTCAGGCCCCTAGCCTTCCAAATGCTCCGTGGCTGATTTAGGAGTGGCCTGTTAGGCTTTGTTTTAAAGCAAAGAATAGAAGTGACTAAAGGGACAAGGCACTTGGATGCAAATCTTTGGCCTGCCGCCTGCAGTACATGCGGCCTTGAGGCAGCCACTTCACTTCCCTGGTCTGCGGTTTGCCTGTCAGTAAAGCAGCTCCCACCACCTCACCAGGTGGAGACCAGCATCAATGTAACAAAGTGTGGGCACTTAAAAAGCACACCAGCCCTGACTGGTGTGGCTCAGTGGGTTGGGCACCATCCTGCAATCTGAAAGGTCACCGATTCAATTCCTGGTCAAGGCACATGCCTGGGTTGTGGGCCAGGTCCCTAGTTAAGAGCAAGCAAGAGGTGCTGATGGATGTTTCTCACTTTGATATTTCTCTCCCTGTCTCCCTCCCTTACCATCACTCTAAAAAATAAATAAAATATTTTAAAAAGTAAAATAAAAGCACACCATGTTACAGGAACACAAAGAACGATTCTTTCACAGGCTGCCCTCCAAGACAAGACAGCAGCAGTCCCTTCCCCTCCCCCAGGGCCTGGGGACGCCTTCGCCTGCGGGCTCAGACACGTCTCTCCAGGCTGTAGCTGCTGCTCAGGAGTGGCTGCGCTGCCTCTGCAGTCGTCCTTGCGTCTGATTTCTATTCACATCGCAAGCAGGCCTCCTTTTTTTCAAACTTATGTAACACATTTTCCTCCAGCCCTGACTGTCAGCTCCGCTTCCCCCACCCGCTCCAGGGAACAGCACTGCTTGGGAGGCTGCAACGATCCATGATGGTGGTAGAGGCAGAAAGGAGCGGAAAGAAATCCTGAGGGCACTTCCTTGCTCAGACCATGTATCCGGGGAGCCAGAGACACTACACATGGCTGTTCCTGGTGAGCAGGGAAGCCTGATAAGAATCTGCTTGGAGACCTGTCAACTCTGGAGCTTGTGGCTGAAGCAAGCTCCTCCCTGGCAGCCCCAGCCAAGTCAGGCTCTTCTCTGGGGGCACAAAAGAGGTGCCTGTCAGACAAAACCGGAGAGAGTGTTCTGTCAGCATCTACAATTGCTTTTTACAGCTGGGACCCCTCTCCTGTTTCTACTTCCGATACCTTCCCCTTTCAGCAGTACAGCCCCTGCACAGAACCTGCAGTGGCTCCCATCTTCCTTAGAGGAACAGTCCAAGCTTCTTGGCCTGCCTTTCCAAGCCTTCCATTGCCCCTCCTTACCTCTCCAACCTGTCTCCACATCCATGTCCTCACGGCTCGGGCTTGCCTGCCTCTCTAACTGCGCTGGTGTTGTACTGGTACCCGCATCTAAGGCATCCTCCTTTACCTCTCACCCTTCTCCCCTCCACTTCTAGGTGCCTAGTTCTGAGTCTCTTTCCCAGTGCAGAATGCTGCCCTGCTCCTGGAGCCCAGAGTTAAATGGCTTCCTCCCACATCTTTCTAGCAGCATTCAAACCTCAAACATTTTTCAAATCATAGGCCCAGTCTCTCCCTACCTCCTAAGGCCTTCTGTGCCTTGGGTTCTCTTTCTGACCCCTCGATATCAAGAGGGTGAGGTGAGGAGGAGCCCCAGCACCTGGTGGGTTAGCCTGCATTCTGGAGGGAACATCCACCACCCTGCTAGGCTCATAGGCTACAAGGCTCCCTAGGAAATCCATAAGATGTTAAGGTTTAATACTCCCATCCTGCTCAGCCTCTGCAACACTGAGGATGGGCAAATACCCCTTCTATAAAAACGAACAAGGAACTTTTTGGAAAAACTAAGTAGAAGAAAATATGTTCTTCTCTGATATTTTCTGCCCCAGAAATAACTACTGTTCAAAAACCCCCTTTCTTACTCCAGGAGCACATGATTTTAACTTAATTTCTGAGCATTTCCTTCCTCTCTACAACAAAAAGTTTGAATTAAATAAGTCAGCATCGGCACCCACAGGCTTCTTCTATGCCTGAGTAACCTTATTATGCTTGGTTTGGGCTAATATCACAAGATGCATTACCTATTGCAGGGCGTGGGGAAGGAAGGCAAATGGAAGAAGGTAGAACATGGAGGAACAAAAGGGCAGAGGAGCAGGAAAGGCCAGTGCAGAGAGGAAGAGGAACGGAGAAGAGCTCTAGGAGGGAAGGAACGAGGGCCCTAGAGAAGCAGGCTGAGGACACTCGGACACCAGATTCCGGCTCATCTGTGACAGGCTGAATCCAAAAGTAAGATGATCTTGGATAAGTGAGAGTTAAAAGTTAAAGAAAAAAAGGCAAATGAGATTTTTAAATGGTGACTCTAGGTGTCAAATGACCTCTTCTTAGCAACCCTAGCAGAGCCTTAATAACCCTTCTCTAAAGATGAAGAAACAGAAGGGAAAGGTAGTTGACCTTGGTAAGTCGATTAACAGTCTCCGCAGAGTCACCTCCAGTTTGTGGCCTCAGGGAGCTAGTTAAGTAGCAAATGTAATTAAAATTCAGAGAAAATCCCAAACCCTTCAATTAACCACGAGTAACCTCTTTTTCCACCCAACCTTCCCCAGGGGCATTAAAAAGAGGCCCTACCTAGCCTTCTCCCCTTCCCGCTACTACAGAAAATGAATGCAGCTGAAAGACTGGGGTGGGAGGATGGGGGCCAGCAAGCCCAGCAGACCGAGGAAGACGCCACAACAGCTCCGGGTCACTGAGCACCTGCTATGCCAGGCCCTTTAAATATAAGGTCTGCTTTAACTCTCACAGCACTGGGAAGTATGCATTAGTGGGATGAGAAACACTGCAGCCCAGGGCCCAGGAGTGACCTGCCAAAATTACAGTGAACTGATGTCGGAGGCTAGAGTAGAGCTCACAGACTCTAGACTGATTATCCAGAGCCTCAATAATCTGGGTCTAGACAACAGAGCAGACGGCAAATCATAGTGAGTTGTACTCCAAAGTTTCAGAAAAGTCATTTTAAGTGGGTGAAGGTGGTCAAAAGGAATAAACCTCCAGTTATAAAATAAATAACTCCCGGGGATGTAACACACAGGTTGGTGACTACAGTTAACAATAGTGTATTATATATTTGAAACTTACTAAGAAGAATAGATCTTAAAGTCTTCATCAGAAGAACAAACAACTGTAACTATATATGGTGATGGATGATACCTAACTTACTGTGGTATCACTTCACAGTATATACATGTATCAAATCATGCTGTACACTTAAAACTAATACAATGTTATATGTCCACTGTATCTCAATTTTTTAAGAGTAGTGGTTGGGGAAAAGGGTCACTTACATAATAGGGAATAGGATCTGACTTGGGGTAGGTAGAAATCCTGGAATCTGGTTGCGAGAGAAAAGATTTCTCTACTCTAGTTTAGTGAGCACGTTTCCTTCTGAGCTCGGGCTCATTATCCTCCCTGACAAGTCAAACTGCAAGAAACAGCGGGTGCTAAAGGTTGTTTCCCACTCCTTCTCATTAACAGTGAGTTCAACAAGGAGCCTCCAAAGCAGGCACGCCAGGTCCTAGCAAGCAGCTATTTTCTCGCCTCACATTGAAGACTATTGCAACCAAGTCTAGTAACTGCATTTAAAATATTTTTATAGAAACATTTATTTTTTAAAATATATTTTTTGATTATGCCATTACAGTTGTCCTTTCTTTCCTCCCCTTTAATCCCCCCCGCCCTGCACCCCGCTCCCACCAGCATTCCCCTCCTCAGTTCATGCCCATGGTTCATACATATAAGTTCTTTGGCTTCTCCATTTCCCATACTGTTCTTAACCTCCCCTTGTCTATTTATGTCTACTATTCCGTCTACCA